>NW_021026104.1:269198-375961 GCF_004153795.1 Camellia sinensis
ATGTTTGTCTAAGTCTTCGGCCTTGTCAAAAATGGGTCGTCTCTGGGCTTTGACACTCACTCCCGTCATTGTTATGACTTCCGAGTTCTGTCAAAGAGGGGCAACTGTAGACACCCCATTTTTGACCGACCTTAAGACTCAGACATCACCAATTGAGTGCTTGGTGATGTTGCATATCGCGCTCGTTCAGAAGTCTTAGAGTCTCGGCTGTGAGCCCTGCCTCCTGACTCCCGAACCTTCTTTTGTACCTTGCCTCGGTTCGCGAACCAGCATCTTGGCTGTGTTCGCATTGAGTTCCTAGGAGACCAACTGGGATGGTGGAAACTAGAGTTCGAATGGCTGATGCCTAGAACGTAAAGGTTCGGGATTTCCGAGACTAAAGTCTGGTTGAAATACCCAGAGGCGCGTCCTCGGCTTGAAATCTGTATGGAAGCCCCATAGGTTGAGATAGCATGTATGCACCACAATTCTGGATACTGAATCAACCTAGTCTGTCACCCCGTTGGAGAATAGGGAAAGTTGTGAATATGATCAGGAAGGAAGGCAACGTCCAAAGTGTTCTACATGAAGAACCCTTGTCAGTATTCCAGAGCCTTTGTACTGTGAGTTGAAGGTAAGTGTTCGAAGAGCACAAGGGGAGATCCCCGTCGGAGAAGAGCAGTTCACCGTCACTCACCTCATGAGGTGCTTTCTAAAAGCGCCGCTACGCTTGTTCATTGTGTTCCTTAAACATCATGCATTGTATTGCATTGTACCTATCGAGTTTCTTTCTCATTCATACACGATATTGTATGTACGGTTCATTCAAAGAAGTTCCGTTTAAGATCATTCATTTAGTGTATCAATCACACCTTATTCACATTTAGTGTATCAATCACACTTTGTTCATTTAGTATATCAATCATACTTTGCTTACATTGTGCATCTATCACACTTTGTGTTCACTTCCAGTATATCAATCATACTTTGCTCACATTGTGTATCTATCACACTTCGTGTTCACTTTCAGTATATCAATCATACTTTGCTCACTAAGTGCATCTATCACACTTCGTGTTCACATTCAGTATATCAATCGTACTTTGCTCACTAAGTGCATCTATCACACTTCGTGTTCACATTCAGTATATCAATCATACTTTGCTCACTAAGTGCATCTATCACACTTCGTGTTCACATTCAGTATATCAATCATACTTTGCTCACTAAGTGCATCTATCACACTTTGTGTTCGCTTTTAGTATATCCATCATACTTGTTCACCAAGTGCATCTATCACACTTTGTGTTCCCTTTTAGTATATCCATCATACTTGTTCACTAGAGTGCATCTATCACACTTCGTGTTCACATTTAGTATATCAATCATACTTTGTTCACTAAGTGCATCTATCACACTTTGTGTTCACCTTTAGTGTGTATCCATCACACTTTGCTCACTTCACCCTTGTATATCAATTACACTTTGCTCAAATAGTGTATCTATCACACACTCGCTTTGCTCACTTAGTGCATCTATCACACTTTGTGCTCACCTTTTTGTGTATCAATCACACACTCTCGCTTTGTGTATCTATCATACTTGTTCACTTAGTGCATCTATCATGCTTTGTGTTCACCTTTTTGTGTATCAATCACATGTTCGCTCTGTGTATCTATCACACATGCACACTGTATTTGCAGTGAGAATTCCATAATTTTCTTACATCCTTTCTGCACGAGGTGTAGTTTGGCTCGAGTTTACTTGCTTGCCTAGCACTCGCATAAAATGTTGCATTTATTTCGCATAATTGCTTCATTACAGCTCTCTTTGCATGATCATGAGTGATAACCGGCTTCGCGTAGCGTCTAAGTCCAACTTTCAAAACCGGCTTCGCGTAGCGTATAAGTCCAACTTTCAAAACCGGCTTTGCGCAGCGTATAGAAATTAAAATTTCTAGAGCTCTGTTACCAGCAACAAAAGAATGAAGTAATTCTTCCTCTAAAACATTACAGTATGAAAGAAGTTTATAAAAGAATCCAGAATACTACTGACGAAAAACCAATAACCATTCAGAATCTCAAAATGGAAGTAAATGCTTTAAAAGTCGAAATTAAGCATTTACAAATAGCAAACATTGCTATTAATGCTGATTTTAAAAAAATTAATAGTCAGCTTAATCAACCAAATAAAGAGAAAGGTATAACCATACCAGAATCCAGTATTAAAAATGATGAACTTGAATATCTTCTCCTTACGAATAAGATAACTTTCCAGAAATGGTATATCAGGATTACTTTTATTATAAAACCAGATTTTATAATAAAAGATGTTGTTGCTTTTGTAGACAGTAGTGCTAACATGATGTAGACACCCCATTTTTGACCGACCTTAAGACTCAGATGTCACTGATTGAGCACTTGGTGATGTTGCATAATGTGCTCGTTCAGAAGTTTCAGAGTTGCAGCCGTGAGCCCTGCCTCCGGACTTCCGAACCCTCTTCTGTGCCTTGTCTCGGTTTGCGAACCAGACTCGGTTTTCTCTGTTTCTTTTCCTGAGGGGAGGGAGAGGTCCAGTAGACCATCTCTCAATGTCCGCAGGCTACATTTGGTGGCCGTAGGCCATTTTTCCCATTTCGGAGTCCGGTTTCTGGTTTTTCGGGATCGTTGGCCGTGTGCCTCGGTTCGGGACCGCCTAACCATCTCCGTTTCCTCTGATTTTTGGCATACATCTTGTTTAATCCCTTTTTGAGGGACACTGGGGTCTGAGAAACCCACTTCGTGGCCGAATGCCACTTTCGGTGCTTAACAGCCCATTTTCGGGACCCCGAACTGCGCGTTTTGCCCCCCGAACATTCGTTTTACAACGGTTTTCGTTCATTTTTGGCAGGTACCTCTGTTTTATCACCGGGGAGGTCACTGAAGGGTGGGAGGCCAGCAATTGTTGCAGCAACCAGTTATACATCCTCCGACGCCCTCCGGCGCCCGTTTTTCGCACTTCCGGGCTAATGTTGAACACCTTGGGCCCATTTTCTTGAACTTTGAACCACATATTTGTGATGTACACACATGAGAGGACCCTAAAAGTTCTAATATCATATGGCCGGCCAGAAATTCCATTTGACCCTTTTGAACCCCTCCTTCCGAGCCAATGTTGAACACCTTGGGGCCACTTTCTTCAACCCCAAACCACATATTTGTGTTGTACACACATGGGAGGACCCTAAAAGTTCATGGCTGGCCACTAATTCCATTTGACTCTTTTGAACCCCTCTTAAAATTGGCTTGTTCTCTCTCCTGTTTTAGAATTTCCAAATTCGAACCACAGGGTTGTGATGAGGAGACATGGGAAGACCCTAATATAAGGTGGCCGGCCACTAATTACTCTTGACCTCTTTGACCCTTGGCCGGCCGGCTAGGGGAGGTGGCCGGCTGGCCACCTGCAGCAAAAATAATGGGCCGGCCATATTCCTTGTGTGATGCACTTTACAGCTGTACAGCTGTTTCCCCCAGAAAATATCTATATCCGGGGGATATTTTGTGGGGGAACAAAAAGGCTCATTTCACACCACTTTTGCCTAGACTCCCCTCTCCCTCTCTTGCACATTTTGCTGGCCTCTCAACTCAAGAAAGAGGGTTACAAGAGTTGCTTGGAGGATATAGATACATATCACCCCATTTCCTTCAAGTTTTGGGCTCCATTTCTTCATCATCTTCAAGCTCTACCATCACCACTCAATTCCAGCAGCAAAGGAGGGGATTCCAGCAGCTTAGAGTCACCAAATCTGGTCCAAGAAGCACCATCACTCCATTCCAGCAGCAAGGGGAGGAATTCCAGCAGCTTAGAGTCATCAAAGTTGGTCCAAGAAGCAACAAAAGCATTGGTCTTCAAGGGTAAGTCCACTTTCCCTCTTTTCTAGCTCATTTTTGCACCATTTCTTAGCCATATGTGTTTAGTGATTTGAGCTCCGACCAAAACTTAAAAGGTCATTTTTTTGAGCTCATTTTCTTGTTTCATTAAGGGCTCAACCCTGTTTGAGCCCTCCATATTGCACTTGCTTCAATATCCTCCTTGAATGCCATTTTCTTGCATGCTTTGGCAACCCATTATGCTTCCATTTTTGGACGATTTACAGGCCTAGAGATAGTCTTAGTTTGACCTTCTTAATATGTTTCATTAAGGGTCTTTGGCTGTTTGGTGAATGCTTTGCATACTTTGTGCTATAGCCACCTTTTGAGCCTCATTTTGCATTGCATTTTTAGCATGTTTGTATTCTGTTTTGGAGTTTTTACAGTTCTTAAAATATGCTTATTTTTGGTCCCTCTTCAATGTTGTAGAAGGGAATTTTTCATTTTGGGCATTGCATATACCACTTGCTTCTTTGGCCACCTTTTGGCCCTTTTTCTTGCATAAGAACTTAGCCTTGTCTATGATTGTTTTTGGAGTTTTTACAGTTCTGTAAATATGCATATTTTTGGTCCTTCTTCAATGTTGTTAAAGGGTCCTAACCTATTTGGAGTTAGCAGCTGTGAGTTGCTTCATAATCTCATGTTTAGGGCCATTTTTGCATGCCATTGTTGCCCTATCTTTGCTTGCTGTTTGGCCACGATTTGTACTGTAAAAATGCTTATTTTGAGGCTGCCTTGCTTCTGTCTTTTCATCTCATGTACCAATTATGCATGCTTTGTATAGCTGTAGTTCATTCTATGCGCCTAATTTGCATTTCGGGAGAGATTCCTTGCATCGGGTGTGCTTTCGCCTCATTTCGGGGCTATTTTCCCCACATTTCAGTGCTGAAATTCCAGTAGTATGTTTGCATATCATTTCCATGCTATTGCATTGCGTATGCCATTGTCTCGGTTTGCGTGCCCGTGTGCACGCACTTCGAGGCACTTCATTTTCATCCACCGGCATCCTATGTGAGTGTGGCTGAGGCTCTCTCATGTTTCTATAAGCCCATATCATGTTTTCATGTCATTTGCATTGCGTATGCCATTGCCTCGGTTTGCGTGCCTGTGTGCACGCACTTCGAGGCACTTTATTTTCATCCACCGGCATCCTATGTGAGTGTGGCTGAGGCTCTCTCATGTTAGTATAAGTCCATGTTGCCTTCTATATGCCATTTTAGCCATATTGCATTGCGTATGCCATTGCCTCGGTTTGCGTGCCCGTGTGCACGCATTTCGAGGCACTTCATTTTCATCCATCGGCCTCTTATGTGAGTGCGGCTGAGGCTCTCTCATGTTAGTATAAGTCCATGTTGCATTCTATATGCCATTTCCATGCCATTAGATCGCATTCTGCCTTTGCCTCGGTTTGCGTGCCCGTGTGCACGCATTTCGAGGCATCTCATTTTTACAGCATAGTGCATACTAGGTTGTATCTTAGATCGTATTCTGTTATTTTCTCGGTTTGCGTGCCCGTGTGCACGCATTTCGAGGCATCTCATTTTCATAGCATTTTGTATACTAGGTTGTATCTTAGATCGCATTCATGCATTTCCTTGGTTTCCGTGCCCGTGTGCACGCATTTCGAGGCATCTCATTTTCATAGCATTGTGCATACTAGGTTGTATCTTAGATCGCATTCATGCATTTTCTCAGTTTGCGTGCCCGTGTGCACGCATTTCAAGGCATCTCATTCCATAGCATTCTGTATGTTAGGATTGTATCCTAGTTGCATTTCATGCATGCCATGCATATTGCATCGTGTTCGGAATAGGAGTTAGCCCGGGCACGGGAAACGAGATGCATTTCGTACTCCGAGCGACGGAATGTGTCTCAATTCCCCAGTCACCGACACTCCGGATCATCCATGATGGAGTTAGGTCTTGTTGTGTTTTCATGTGCATTCATTCTATATTAAATTGTGCAATTCGACTCCTCGGCCATCATGCCTCAGTATGCGTGATTGGTGGCGCGAGGATCGAGACATGCATATATCTGTGAAAATACATTGCTAGCCCCTTTCCTGTTCTCTGTTGCAGCAAAATGAAGAATCAACAACTTTTCGGGACTTGGCACGCTTTCCAAGAATAACTGCTAAACAGAGGCTAATTGGGGCATCCCGGTGGATTTCCGCGCAAGACAACCCGGACATGCATCATTCATCAAGAACAAGGCAGTCCTGGCTTGCATGCCAGTTTTACAGCTTTCTTAGTTAATTTGATTAATTAATTAGGGATTTGTACATTATTTGGACTGTAACATTTGGACTGTAATATTCTTTATTCGGGACTGTATATTTTTCGGACCCTCCGAGCGAGGCATAACTGTAATAAGTGTGCGTGTGTGTGTGTGTATGTCTTCCAACCCCACGTCTTTCTCCCTTTTATTTATCCGCTTATGGTGGTTAGATTAGGGCATATTTCAATTAGCATACAGTATGATAGCATGTTTGCATTCATTCATCTGTTTTGCATGCACGGGCTCGGCGCATCATACTAACTGCATTGTATTTTCAATTCCAAATTGAATACATGTTAGCTGTAGCATTCCATATGCCATGTTTAGAATAGCCGAGCCTGCTATAGTTGCATTTTTTGCATGTTTCATTAGCAATTTTTTGTATAGTTAGGATCATGCATGGATTTCTAACATAGCTTTTGTTTTGGCTTGGAGTACTCGGTGAGTTTTATGCTTTAGCATCCTTGCATGCGTGTGGGTGACTGCCATGAATAGCATGCTTACAATGAGGCTATGTGCTTATGTAATATATCTGCCTGAATGCCTGTGGGTGAAGGTTGGGTTATCTGAATTGGAGTAAAACATCAAAATGTTTCAAGTTTACTTGCGGGTAACAAACCATTTTCAAAAACAAACATGAAATGTTTCGTTCCAATCCAGGCGACCCGGTCTATATTTGTATGTTTGCGGCATCACATAGTAACCTAGGCTAATAACCGGAATAAGAACACACAATGTTTTTCAAAAATAGATATCATGGTTAGTAGAGGCCGATCTTTGATCGGGCGAGCGGGGGTGCTCACGAAGTGACCTTCCCCAATCGTACCCAAGTTCCCGAGCCGAGGTAACTTTGGTGATGACGGACACGTGGCCTTAGGCAACGAGTCAGGGTTTCCTAAATTTTCCAAAAATAAAATATTTAGGTGGCGACTCTGTATCTGGCAAAGCAGTCCATGTTTGGCACTTCTTTCAAAAAATCTGTTTTCTCAAAACGATTTGCCGGATTTGGACTCTTTGGTTCAGATTTAGAACCGTGACTACAAAAATCGAGTCCGAGCTGTAGCGAGGTCCCCCGCGGGCTTGTTACACAAAGCTTTATCAAAACTTTATAACATAACTTTATTAAAAATACCACTTACATAGTTCTTCAGGTGTGGGGATTCCAAGCAAGGATCCAAGGCCTCAAGACACGAATCTAACGGCTCAAGGTGTGAAGATCAAGCTTGGAAATCTATTCCCTCTCTAAGAACTCCTCCTTCTTCTTCTTAGAGCCTCTCTCTCTCTAAAAGACAAGGATATGATACAAAATGATGTGTTTCTCAACATCTCACTAACTTAACCCTCTGCTGGGACACGTGGCATCGGCTGGTTGGCTCTTCTAAAAAAGGTGACTGAGTGAAAAGACAAGACTATGACAAAGTGTGCTCAACAAGCAAGATGGCATAGGCACTCCGGCAGGTAACGATCTCGACTAAGGAAAAGGCTTCGACAAGTACGGTCTCAATGATCTCAGCTAGGAAGGACAACACTTGACTTAGTTGTGCCACACCTCGGTCTAGGCCATACCAATCTAGGAATAAGATCACTAGGTGCAAAGGTAACATCTCGGCCTAGATAATACACATTTCGGCCTTGGTGATGAACACCTCGGCCTAGATAGTGACATCTCGGCCAATATGCCAAGGTGCGAGTGGAGGTTAACCAAAAGATTCCAAGATAGTCCTAGGTATAAAAGATTCAAAGGTTCGACCCATGCTTAGGATGACGTCGGCTAAACTCACACCAAGCAAGGAACAAAGTATGCAGTAACACTTAAGCAAAACAAAGGCAAGATTTGAAATGCAAGCTTAACAAGACAAAATTATATAACTGCATGAGAGCATGACTAAGATGAAGTGAGGGTTGTTACACATCAGCCCACAATATATATATATATTTTACAAATTTAATAGTACTTTCATCAAGTGAGCACAGACTCACTACTATTTTCGTTACTATTAATATGTAAAAGCTTCTCATGGTGTAGACACAAATATGTCTCATATTCTGAATTTTTCCAAAATACCCCTATAATAGTTATTTAAAACAAAAAAATAAAAACTATTTGATAAAGTAAATAGGGCTTGAACTCATAACATTAGATTGAAGAAAAAAACATCTTTTACTGCTACAACAATACACAACATATACATTTTAAAATCAAAATCAAAATCAAAATTTATATTTTACAGATTTAATAGCACACCTATCGAATGGACATACCCACTAATTTATTTTAAGGGGTGCCATATATGTATCTTATAACTCACCCAACTAAAAAAAAAAAAAAAAAACTAGTTGCAGCCGTTACAGACATCACCACCATTAAACACTAGTATTGTCAAACAAAAAAGCATTTGGTAAATCACACCTTTCATCTCTATAATTTGTCTAAAATTCTACTTTTATTCTTGAAGTTTAATTTGAATAATATTTCTAAGCTTTAAATTTTATTTTATTTTGATCGTTCTGTTCAAATTATTGTTATTATTCTTTTTTTCTTTTTTGTATATGTATAAATCATGTGAATGATACATGTCTCATTTGAACAGAATGATCAAATTAAAACTGAACTTAGAGTTTAGATTTAATATTATTTAAGTTAAAATAATAAAATAAAATTTAAGCCAAATTATAAAGATAAAAAAAAAATGTAATTTAACCAAAAACTATAATGTAGATTTACAAAAATATAATAACATGACTTCAGCTGCACTTAGAATCACATCTAAAACATTTCCACGGCTTCATCTGTCCCAGCCATCTACAACGACATTAAATCAAAAATAAAAATAAAAATACACTTTCTCAATCAGTAACATTATTATTATTATTTTATTTAATCTGCAATCGCATTCACTATAATTAACTCCCTTATAACTTTAAGCTATTAAATCAGCATATACCAAATAATTGGCAAATGTTAACGAAAGCCCTTTATACATTGTTTAATGTTGGTAAGTGTGTATAAAGTGTTTTGAAAATATGTAAAAATATTAAAAAATATATTGATGTCAGTGAAAATGCATTGAATTTAGTGAAAAGTGCCTTATATTCTTCAAATTTTTTATCATTTACTTGTGCCTTAAAAACACTTGTTAACAAGACTGTTAAACATAATTAATCGCATTCAGTTTTTTAAATTTGTAGTCATGAACTCCGAAGTACTACAATGGACCCATTAACTAAGGTCTCAATTATCAATAAGTTGTTTTAATCAAAAAAATCAAAAATTGTCACATCACCGGCTCTATTTTTTTTTTTTTGTAAAAAGTTAAGAAGTTGCTAAAATAATTAATTCTCAAACTAGCCCTAATTAAAGTTTGTTGAATTGGGCTGATAATGTTGCAATGGGCTTATTTACTAAAATTTTATTTGAGTAAATTATACTAATCTTCCCTAAGATTTTTTAAAAAAATACTACTTGTCTCATAGTTTTAATATAAATTATACCAATTTCCTTTTTAGTAAGAATATATAGACCAAAATTAATGCAGATACTATGAAGATACAAGATAAATATGAAAAAAATAATACATATTTTAGTATAAAAGAGATTGCAAGATCATTTTTTGTCTATTTAACTAACGAATTATTGATGAAAATATATCTAAATATTTTATATAAATTAAGACTTTAACGGAGTTTACTATAATTATGTTAATATTGTGAAACTTGCTATATTTTCTTTAAACTTTAGGAGAGGTCAGTGTAATTTACCCATTTTATCTTGTAGTTTTGATGCAAATCTGATTTAGCCTTGCTTCAATTTTAGTTTTGTAATTTTTATTGGCATGACAGTTTAGTAATTAATTGTTGAACAATATTATTTTTAGCTAGTTGTTAATTGTTGAACTGAACAATAAATCTTTTGCTAGTTGTTAATTGTTAAACAATATTGAACTATGGTTTCTTGGTTGTAGGTCTAATTTTCTACAAAAATGTCATGATTGAATCGAGTCTGAATGGTTTCTTGATGGTAGGTTAAAAAAAAAAAAAAAAAAAAAACTATCATAATTGAACCGACTCTGAATGGTTGGGTCTGATTTGATTTTATAATTTTTATAACTAATTTACTTTAAAATTTTACAAAATCATATATAGTCAATTAATACTATTTTTTTTTTTCAAAATCGAATCAACCGAACCTACCTAACGAAAAAAAGATAAGAATGTATCATTGACTTTCTTTATTAAATCCTTGTCGCTGTCCTTAATACCATCCATTGGTAAAACAGGTAAAAGATGAAACAAAAAAACCAAAACAAATCACCATTAATATCTTTATTTTACTTTACTTTTATAGAGCATCTCCATTTTTTCATCATTTTATTTTTAAAATTTTATGAAAAAATGTCTAAAAATATGCTTCAATCATTTTATCAAATTTGAATTAAATTAAGAAAGAAAGAATTGTTTCATTAAATCAAGAATGAATCAAATCATTCAACAATTTTTTTAAAAAAAAAAGATATTTTGATGAAAAACTATATAAAGAAACTAAAATATACATTTTATTTTGCCTATCTATTAATTCAAATTTATCCACCAACACTGCTATTTATTTTATTTATTTATTCAAATATTATTTATTTTATGAAATGCTATATCAACAATAATTAGCAATAAAGATGAAGGAAAAAAAATCATAAGAGTCAAAGATATTTTCCCAAGGCTTTGAAGGCTAACTAATTTAGCTAATGAATTTGGCTCAAGACAAAATGCTTAATTACAAGCTTGGTGTGTTGGAATTAAGAAAAAAATAATAAAAATATTAGGCATTTTAGCTAACAACCATTATATGCCTAGTGTGTTGGATATGTTCACAAAGCATTTTTCATTTTTTATTTCATGAAATTTAAATTTGATGAAAAAAAATGTTCAAAAATCATCTTCATTTTTTATTAAATGTTCATCAAATCAAGGGAGAGCCCTTTTTTTTTCTTTTTTCTTTTTTTAATCAAATTGAAAACTCGTCAAATTTGAATTTTATGAAAATTTAAAAGAAGAATTGGAAATAATTTTTTTTCATTAAAATTGATGAAATGTGAAATTTGGGATACAAAAAAATATTTAAAAAGATTTTGATGAAAAATTGATGAAATGATTGAAGCAATTCATTTCAAATCAAACTTTTTACTTAAATTTTGAATCAAATTAGATAAAAAAATTAGTGAAGTGTTGGAGATAATCTTACCCTTCCAAACAAAAAGTAACAAATATTTTCTCACCTAATATTCCCAAGGAAAACTGAAATTGGAAGAGAGATTTTTATTTTTTTTCTTGACATTAAACAAGAGTTTATAAAACGAAACATCAATTAAACTAAATTCACACATATAGACAAAGAAAAGTTTTAAAAAATGGGTACATGATGGTGATCGATCAGGTTCCGGGACTGAATTGATGGGTTCTGGCTCGCGTGAGGATCCTCTGGAGTGATCCCTCTAGAGTGATCTCTTGCAGTAAAGGAGATGGGTATGACACCTATCCCACTAATGGATTTAAGGGTTGAGATCAATCTCTCACCAAAACGAGAGTGATCTCCTGCAGTAAAGGAGATGGGTGTGACACCTATCCCACTAATGGATTTAAGGGTTGAGATCAATCTCTCACCAAAATGACGTCGTTTTGGTGAGGAAATAAAAAAAAATAAACAAAAAACTTGAACATAATGAGAAGAGAGAAGATAGAGATTCCATGGCCAAACCCCTCCTCCTCAGAGGTGGCGGCCACCTGGTCCCCCACCCTCACCGACTGCCGCCAATTGCTTCCCAACCCTCCTCCAGCCAACCATCCTTTCCCCCACCCCTTTGCCTCCATCCATCGCCGGAAGATAACTATGAAATCTGTTGGAAAAAACTGATTGAAAAAATGCTTGGTCAGCAAAAAAGAAAAAAAAAAGTGTGTCTGTTTGAAGAAAAAAAAATAGAGCATGGTCCATGATATATACTATCC
Organism: Camellia sinensis; assembly: GCF_004153795.1. Taxonomy (NCBI): domain Eukaryota; kingdom Viridiplantae; phylum Streptophyta; class Magnoliopsida; order Ericales; family Theaceae; genus Camellia; species Camellia sinensis. The sequence goes on from NW_021026104.1 coordinate 281,360, forward strand.
ATTTGAGTGAAACAAAAAGAAAAGTTTAGAACAGGAAATAGAAATAAACCCCGAAAAAAACCCAAATCAAGTTTAGAACAGGAAATTAAAACAGAGCATTGTATATCTGAAGGATTCATTTGGTTTTAAGGTTTAGAACAAGAAATAAACAATAAACATTGATCATAAACAATAAATAATAAACATTGATCATAACAGGAAATAAACAATATACTATTCATTTGAGTGAGGAAAAAAAATCCAATAAATAGGTGGGTGTTTGTGTTATAGAACAGGAAATAAAAACAACATTGATCATAAACATTGATCATATCAACTCCATAATTTTACATCAATAAACAGGTGGGTGTTTGTGTTATAGAACAAAAAGAAAGAGGCTTCACTAGGGTTCAGCTCGTCGACGGATCTGTGGTTTGCCAATGCGATTGAACCAAAGGTGTTGGAGTGGCGGCAGCGGCGGAAGAGATCGAAGACGAAGGCGAAGGCCTTGACAGAAGATCTTCCAGATCTCCAGGGCAGTAGCGGAGCCATGCCGGCGACGTCCTCCTCTTATCTCCTTCTCTCAGTCCTTCTCTCTCTCTCTCTCTCTCTCTCTCTCTCTCAGCCCTTCTCTCTGTTTTGAAATCTGAATTTTTTTTTTTCAAATTACACAGAAAAACGACGTTGTTTTTGTCAGGGAAAATCTCAACCGTCCGATGGATCACTCTAGGAGATCACTCTAGAGAAGAAACTCTAGAGGATCCTCATACTTCTGGCTCACCATCGAAGTTGTTCCTTCCCACAAGAAAACGCAAGCCCCTAAGACGAGATCAAAACAAGGGCAAAGCATAGTCAAAAACAAATAACCATCTTTTAAAGAGAAAGAGATTGGAACGGAAAGAGACTCAGCTTGAACCTATACAAGAAAGAGGATGTGTCCCTAACCCCTCTAATAAAGATTTGCTCTGCATTCTGATCAGTCCCCCTCATGAATTTGATCCTCGAGTAATCGATGAAGTTATAAGGCTTCAATACAAGGTTGGTGTCGTGGTTGCCCACGAATATTTTGAGAAGAGAAGATCTCAATGCATCGGTACATGTTTGCTGAAACATTCTCGCACTTATTTCTCTTTGTTTGTCAGGGGCCAGCATGATGATCTCGCCATAGCATCCCTCTGGCTATTGGCTCCGTTCCTCTCGAATCTCCATCTCGACACTGGACAAGTTGATTAGCGAGGTGACTATTGTGAATGGGGTAGTAGTTGGCGTTTTTGGGAAAATACCGTAACTAATAACTGAAATTTAAAGATGTTATAAACTTAAAGCAATAAAAGAGAAAATGAGAGCTAAAGAAAATAGCAAATAATTAGAATTATGAAAGTATATATCACTTTTCATTCAGTCTTATCCATATCAAAACATCTAGCAAACATTTGCTTATATAGGCAAAATTTTGATGGATACAACATGTGAATTTGGAGAAGTTGGTAGAAATTAAGGATGGTAATGGATAACTTATCATGTGGGTATCTATGGAGACTCAATCCAAATACATGGGTTTTTCTTTTTTTTTCTTGTCTGTCGGGTAGGGTAAGTGATGTTCTTTAAATCTTCACTGGGGATGGGTACCCACTAACTTCCCCAGAATTTTTTTTTTTTAGGTACATCGGAAAATAATTTCTCCATACGTTTTCACTAGGGATGACAATGGGAGTTAATGGAGTGGATATTAATTCCCGTACCCATTCCCTTATAATTATTTTTTCCCATTCTCCATTCCCCATAGGTACTACCCTCCCCATCTCCTAATGGATATGGATTTTCCCCAACCTAACTTGACCTTTTTTTTTTTTTTTAAAGATTTACAACCAAAGCTAAATATACATTCAATGTTATTTTATTTTATTTGGCTCAACAACAAAATCAAATACACATTAATTGACATTGTCACATTATTCTTATCAAATTTTATGTACATTTAGAATGTTTTAAATTTATTTAGAAAAAATATATTCCTATAAAAAAAAATTCATCTGCTTTTTTAATTTTTTTAATTTTTTTTTAATTTTATGTATCTCCTTCTCTTCTTTATTAATTGATCTTCGATAATCTAAAGGTGGGTTATTGCTCTCATTTCCATCTTCTTCTTTTTTTCTTTTTCTTTTTTATTTACATTTATTGAATAAATTTTCTTATTTCAATATCTCCTACAATTGTTTTATTGGATTTCCCAATTTTCATCTTAACTAGTGATCACCTTAATTGAAATTTTGTACATTTTTGTCTTCAATTTCTGTCATGACCCAAACCTGTGCCTAAAAGTTTGGGTCATAACCGGCCAGTAATCCGTAGATTACCGAAGGCCTCAAACGATCATACATAATATTTATGCTAATGGGGCCATAAACGGAAGCATATAACAAAGAGAAGTTCATTGAGCTGTGCCAATCATGAGCAAAATCATAGAGTTAACCATGTAACACAATAATACATATACATGCCCATCAAAAGTATAAGAGCCAGAGAAAAATTGTACATAATGTTTACAACCTAAGACTATGAAAGCATAACATAATAGGGTTAAAGTGTGATGTGAGCCAAGAAAAAACTCCATCTTGGAGGCATGACTCGATTGGGTCACAAAAGGCTTCTAAAGCTGACTCTAGGGGTGTGCTCCATGCTGCTGATCACCTACATGTGCATGCATAAAATTGGATGAGCGAAGCTCAATGAGTAATAATATAGTAAAACAGTGTAAGTAGATGATCATAAGGTTCTCTCAATATCTATAATCATATAAACCAAGCGGCCTTAGCCCCAAGCATATAACAAGTGGCCTCGGGCCCAATCATATATCAAGCGGCCTTGGGCCCAATCATATAACAAGCGGCCTCAGGCCCAATTATTTAACAAGCAGCCTCGGGCCCAATTATTTAACAAGCGGCCTCGGGCCCAATTATTTATCAAGCGGCCTCAGGCCTAATTATTTATCAAGTGGCCTCAAGCCCAATCAATTAACAAGCGATCTCAGGCCCAATCAATTAACAAGTGGCCTCAGGCCCAATCATATTGGTATCTATGGACCCAAGAGGTGACTCGTACGGACTCTAGAGGTGACTCCCACAGTAGCACTTAGTTCCGTACAATACTTCGTTCCATACCAGAAATCAGTAGGTCTTAAAGACTGAACAATTCATATCATGTCATAGCATAAACGGAATGGATAAACGGAACGGCCTTGTGTAATGCCCTCAAAAATAGACATAATGGCAATCATACATAAGATCCATAACCATAAAGAAATAACACATTTTCATTCATCAGAGTATTCTTACAAAGGATAGCACATGTTAATAAGAAAAGAATGCCCCACGGTCTTACATCTTTCCAAGTATCACTTGGATATAACAAAAGAAGAGTTCTAACTCTTTACACACAAAGCCCTCGGCCTGAATTTACATTTTAAACAACAAAACAAAATAACAAAAAACGAAGCCTTCAACCCCTAAACCTCCCAAGCTAAGACTGTGGAGGTGGCATGTCCCCTGTACTTGAAAATGGTGTCCCAAGAAGGATGAGCCAAAGCCCAGTAGAGATATGCTAAACCAAATATGAGAAATAACTAAAACATTAGCATCTGATAAATGTTCAACACTTATACATCGATTTACACCATTTCTATAACCCATTGTCATTGATATTCATCTTTCAACCCGGTTTCATTTCTATTTCCAATTCACTTTATTGACATGGTTCGTTTATCCAAGTAATTCAAATGAGACTGCAGCTCGTAAAGGAAACAACACTTCAATTCATCAACAATTCAAAATGAGACTACAACTCATATTATCAACACTTCAATCATCAACATCATTCAAATGTATATAAGGTTTTGGGACTTTCACCCTAGACACTCCGGCCAACTTAATTGTCAATGGAGTCCATCCCCTATCTCCTCCCAAATAATGGAGTACATCCCCTAGTTCCTCCCAAACCATGGAGTACATCCCCTATCTTCTCCCAAACCGTGGAGTACATTCCCTATCTCCTCCCAAACCAAGATACATATGCAATGTATTTAAACACTTTATCATATACAATGATCAAATAATGCACATTTTCAATGTGTTATTCCAACCGTCATATTCAATGATATATTCCAATTGATTAGTTTGAGTTTACCTAATCATCATGCGATTCTACAACATTCATGGCTATCCTTCACCGATAGCCAAAAACAGTTATTTATGAACAGATAAATAAATTTACCAAATAGATAAATTACTACATTTTCCACAGGTGAGTGATTTATCAATCCAACTACACCATTCAATCTCATGTTTTCCCAATTCCATAATTTCCAAACCAATTTCATATTTCCCCAATGTTTCATAATTTACACAAATAATTTATATAGCTCAAATTAGGGCATTATTCTCCCTTTCTCAAAATTGGCAATCAAGGCCAAATTTCTTTCATTTTACATAATTATTTCCATTATCAAGACCTCATATACAAAATGGAACCCAAACATGGAAAACCCCTCTTTCAAACATTTCAAATTTCAAACCCCAACTTCCCAAAATTTCAAATCTCACCGTTTATACAAAATGACTAGCATTTATGTTAAAACTCATAAGAAGGAGTAGTTTATCCCTACCTCAAAGTTAGGGCCCCAAAGGAGAAGAAGAAGAAACTTGAAAGTACTCCAGATCCAAGGTTTTTCGGATCAAAACATAGCCTACGCAAAGCTCTACCTTTTTAACAAAGGGACTAGGGTAGAGAACCTCTAGAACAAGTGTATTTTGTAGAGAGAATGAGTGTGTAGAGAGAGAGAGAGAGTCAGACCTAGGGTTTGGAGTGAAAGAGGAGATGAAAAAGTGTTTAAAATCACGCTGCTGCAATCTGATATATGCGAAGCTCGCTCGAGAGAAGGACTTGTCGCTCGAGCGACTAGACACAACGATGGACCTCGCTCGAGCGCAAGAAGCCTCGCTCGAACGAACAATGCAAAGCTTTAGGTCTGCAACCCAGACACACGCTCGAGTGCAAGAGTTCTCTCTTAAGCAAAGGAATACAAAACATAGGGCTCGCTCGCTCATGCGACAAAAGCCTTGCTCGAGCAAAGAATACCAACCTTCAGGTTTTTCAAAGACGCAAACACACGCTCGAGCACAAAAATGCTTGCTCGAGCGAAGGGACACACCACAGAAAGCTCGCTTGAGCGCAAGAAGCCTTGATCAAGCAAAGATGCCAAATTCTGGACAGCAACCATTTGTTCCAACACCCAACCAACTTGTTTCAAACTTACCCAACACATCGCAAAACTCAAATACAAGGAATTAAAGGATGGAAACAAGATATAGACAACAACAAACAACCATGGAACCTAAGTCCGGAACACAATACATGACGGGGAAAATCGGGATCGCTATACCTTGGGCCCACCATATCATATTACAACAATTCACATTTCTTCTTCATAACTCATTTCACATTCCTTTGAAGCTTGTGGATTTTGACAAAATATGATATTTAGAAGATCATGTCGTACATAAATCAAAATAAATAATGAAAACATATATTTTCTCTACTATTACTCACAGTGATTTCCAGAAATCGTTGACCGGTCCTCGAATCATGACCTGCAAACACAATGCGCACGACACAACATATCGGAACATAGAATCACTGTCTTGATCAAATCTACTTCACTTAATCTTTTTTTAACCAAATAAATCAATTCCTTACTTTTCTCTTTAACCAATTATTTTTGTGGGTTCTAAACTCAATAGACCTCAATGGGTCATAATTTGTGTCGAGGAAAATAGCAAGAAACGAAAGGAAACTGAGTTAGGAGAGGAAATAGCATGAAATGGCTAGAAAGAAAGTGAACAACCTTCACTAATTTGAACATATCTATTTGTGTATTTAGAATTTGGATGTGAGACCACCAGCATTGGAAACTAGACTTTCGAGGCTTGAATTTAGGCTCAAGAATCATCTAAAACGGAGTTAGGATGAAGGAGATATGCCTTTTTGAAGTTGGGCTGAAACAGGGGTTTCGCACGTGCGGAAGTCTTCACCGCTCGTGCGGCCCAAATCCGCCCGAGTGGAAAAACCGACCGCTCGAGCGCCCAAGGAGCAGAATTAAACCCCCTTTTTTTCTTCATGTTCCGCTCGTGCAGTGCCCGTGGCCACTCGTGCGGTCTGGGCAAAATCAGACAGTCCGAAAATGGTTCAAAGATGCAAACTTCCTAAACTCATTTCCAAGCCCAAATTCATGTAAGAACAACTCAAAAACATGATAACTAAGCATGATACAAGTGTAATCCCTCATTAAACATATCAATCTTGTATCAACAATAATTTCATGGTCTCATCTTTTCACAATTTCATACATTACATAAAGAAATTCAAAATACATGATCCATGAGCAATCTTTCAACAAATCTTGTTTTCATGAATTATCTAGGGTTTCTTTCTTACATTATTCACAAGATTGAACTCCAACCATGTAAAATCAAAACATTCAAGTTCCCATTTCTTAGTTTAGCTCAAATAAACACATAACCCAAAACCCTAACCCCAAAGGGTTTTAAATCTTCAAATCTCTATATGTTTTCAAGCAATAAATGAGTTGTATACAAGAATTCCAAGTAAATTTTCATACATTGGCTCAAATCTAGGGTCTGCCCCTTGAATCTCCACCAAAACTCTAGCTTCTCCTCTTCTTCTCTCTCTAGCAAAGCTCTCCCCTAAAAAAATAAATGATGAACTCAAGAACTAGAGAGGGATATATAATATAGGCTAATTAAAACATTACAAATCGTAATTTTACGAAATTTCACTATAGGCTCTAAAAATCATGCTACTCACACATATGAAGTCGGTTTTGGTTTATCACGCCTCTAAGGCTTATAATTTTCTGTTCAAACTTCTAATTGTAACAAATTTTCCTACATTCAATAGATATAAAATCCAAAATCACATAATTACATACTTAACTTACAAATTCATATTAAACACGTAAATACGTGTATAATTAAGCATAATACGGGTTGGGTTATCACAATTTCCATGTTTTGGTTATGATTAATTGCGCGTTTTTGATCGATAGTCACAATCTTGTTGCCGTTAGATTATTGCCATCGCAAATCGCCGTTGCAATAGTGAGAGGATGTGAGAGAGTGAGAATTAGAACTCTAATTGTAAAAAGAGTAATAAAAACATATGGGGAAATTATTTTCCAATGTACCTAAAAATATATATATACATATATATGGGGAAATTAGTGATTCAACAAATCCAACTACGCCATTCAATTATACACCCTTCCAATTTCATATTTCCCACATCAATTTCATTGTTTATTCAAAATAGTTCTTTAACACAAATTAGGGCAAAATTTTCCCCTTTTTCCCAATATCATACTCAAAACCCAACCCCACCATTTATTTTCATATAACATCATAAGCAAGCCCTTATCTACATATATGAAAGCTAAATATACAAAACCCCTCTTTCAAAATTCAAATCCAAACCCTAGCTTCACCCAAATCTTCCCAAACTCTATCATTTATACAAAATGACAAATGCCTAGGTTAAAAGCCATACCAAAGAGTAGAATATCCTTACCTCAAGAGTAGAAGCCTAAAGGAGATGAAGAAGAACTTCAAAAATTGCTCCAAACTCGGTTTTGTTCGGATCAAGAGGAAGCCCACGAGATACTCTAACTCTTTAACAAAGGGACTAGGCTTGAGAGGTGCTTGGATCTTGAAGTATTTGTAGAGAGAGAGAGAGACAGAGAGAGAGCTTTAGAGAGAGAGTGTGCCGGATTAGGGTTTTGGGAAGAAATGAAATCAAAAAGTGATGTAAAAAGACCCTGCTGCGAACTGATATACGTGTTCTTTGCTCAAGCGAAAGAGTTGTCATTCGAGTGACCAGACATAATAAGTGACCTTGCTCGAGCGTAAGAAGCTTCGCTCAAGCACAGAATGCAAAGCTTTAGGTCTACCATAGACGCACATGCTCGCTCGAGCGCAAAAAAACCTTGCTCGAGCAAAGAAGCAATTTCACAAGACTCGCTCGAGCGCAAGAAGCCTCGCTGGAGTGAAGAACTTCACCTTCCTAGAGAAGTTGCATCTAGGAGAGAGATCTGAGGACTCTCAATTCTCGCTTGAGTGAAGAAGAAAATTACACAAGGCTCGCTTGAGTGCAAGAAGCCCCGCTTGAGTGAAGAGGCCAAAATCTGGACAACAACAATCTAAACCAAGTAACAACCAACCTGTTCCAAACACGTCCAACATATTCCAAAGCTCAAATTCAAAGAGTTAAAAGAGGAAAACAAGACATAGACACAATATACAACCACGGAACCCGAGTTCGGAACATAATAAAGGTCGGGTCAAAACCAGGATCACTATAAGTGGTGAAATTACTACTATATATTGTCCTTAAATATTATATATTGTCTTTAAATGTTATAGGGAGAATAACATGCCATTGAGTATTTTGAAAATAAAATTCAAATTAATGGCAAATTTTATAAATTTTTCCATGAATTAATAATTATTTTTTTAAAGTACAATTTATTTATATTTTCCCCTATATTATATATACTCAGGAGTGGAGGCAATGTGTGCCCAGGGGGCATGTGCCCCCCTCAAGTTTTGATAATTATATTGATACCCCTATATATATAGATTATATTATATATAACTTCTATAAAATTATAATAATATCCCTTCTTCAAATTATAATAGTCTCTCTATTATAAATTTTCTTTCTAATTGCAATGAACCTACTAAAATAAGTCCTATTATACACCTCCAAAAGGGGTGTACCATATACTAGTTATTACTTTATGATATTGATATTATAAATTTTCATAACCAAATTATTTTCATTCATAACTAAAATGACTACTACATAAATTATAACTAAACAACACATCTTCAATTATAAAACACACACACACACACACAAAAACTATTTTTACAATAAGTCATAACTAATATCAGAATGAGTCATTACGAATCATTACTTGATGTATAATCAAAGACCTCTTCAATCATAACTAAAATAACAACCACAAGAAGATATATCCAACACTATAATGTGTCATAACTAAAGACCACAAAGATTATAATTGCGACATATGATAGACTTTTTTTTTTTTGCGGTGTGTTTTATAGAATTTCCCTACTAAAATATATCATTTCTATCTCAACTTATCTTCTTTTTTAATTTTTCAATCCACCTAAAATAGTTACTCCACAATATTTGTATAAAATTTAACCTCAAATCCTTTAATTTAAAATTTACATCTATCCAAATAAATTCTTAATATTTACGTTTAGTAATATCTCATTGTTGTTTATTATGAGGAAAAAATAAAATCAATATTGTTATTAATTTGTGCCCCTTCTTCACTGAATTCCTAGCTCCGCCACTGTATATATTGATGTCGAATTAAACAATTACTCTCCCTTGTATCTAATGAATTTACCTAATTATTCTTATTTCCCAATAATATATACATAAAAATAAAAATATGAGTGCTTAATACAAATCATTATTTGAACATAATAAAGTAAATTTTTTAGTCTACCAGACAACATGATTATTTCTTATTCGTTTAACCAACAATTGACTAACAGTATTGGCCAAAGAGTTAAGCCAAAACTGTAATGCAAACTGTAATTTCTTTATTACACGAGGGAGATTAGTCTAATTCCGATTTAGCACCAAATTTCCAATTAAATTTGATGTCGTATTTTGAAAATAAAAATTGACCTAGCCTGCTTCGGTCTTTACATAGGTACTCTATCTGAAACCCATCAAGTTCTAGCTTGGAACTTCACATCCATTTAATTGCCAAACAAATCTCTGGGGACAGAAAACAACCTGGGAGTGAAAGTAGCTGTTCCAGTCATTTCTAGGCTGTTGTTTCTTGCAATATTGGCTTTACCATTTATGCTTAGAGCTCTTAGAATTCAAAGAGAGGGGCTTGCAAGGAAAGTAGATATTGAAGTGATGATAGCAGCAGCAAATGGACCACAACTCTTCCCTTACAAGAAACTTTCAAAGGCAACTCGCAACTTCAGCAAAGACAACTTGTTGGGAACTGGAGGTTTTGGCAGTGTTTTGCTTGCTTTTCATTTCCCGTTTATTAATACTGACAGCACTGCATTCATTTTAATTGGACTCATACTCCACTAGGTAATGCAGTGCTACCACTACCAAGTATTGCCAGGACTTGTCCTGAAAATATACCCATTTTTTTTGACCTGATGAAAGTTTATATATTCTATAGCCTAAGCTCTCTCTTTTTTTCTTTTTTCTTTTTGGTTTTAGGACTTGGATTGTTGTTGTTAAGATTTGATTTATAATTAATGTTTTATTTTATTGATATTAATTTGAAATAAAATTATGTATAGCATTGCTCTTTTGAAAATTGTTATCATGTGTTCACGTATCAAAACCATTTTTCTATCTAATCTAGGTGAGAAGGAATACTTAGCAGAAATCTGCACTATTAACCGCCTAAGGCACAAAAACTTACAATAACTCCAAGGTTGGTGCCATGACCATGACTAACTCCTACTAGTTTACGAATATATGCCTAATGGCAACCTTGACTGCTTCATCGACAAGGACAACACCTTCCTTGATTGGGCAACCTGGTACAAGGTATTGCTGGGATTAGCATCAGCATTAGTTTATCTACTTGAAGAGTATGGCAACCCTGTTGTACATAGAGATGTGAAGCCAAACAATGTCATGTTGGATTCACAATACAATGAACATATAGTCGACTTTGGCCTTGCCAGGCTACTTCAAAACGAAGCCTCGGTCACAACCAGGATAGTAGGGACACTAGGGTAATTGGCGCCAGAGGTTAGCTTCACGGGTAGGGCTACCCCAGAGTCTGATGTTTACAGCTTTGGAATGGTGGTTTTGGAAGTGGGTTATGGGAAGAGATCAAAAGGCATCATAGATGAGAATAGTTTAGTGGATAGCGTATGGACGTTATACGAAAAGGGTGTCGATGCATTGCTTGATTGCGTGGATAGATTGCTTGAAGGGAAATTTGATGAGGAAGAAGTGAAGAGGAGTTTGGTTGTAGGGCTTACTTGTTTGCATCTAGATTTTATGCTCCAGCCTCAGATGAGAAAGGTGGTTCAGGTTTTCATGAATCATAATGAGCCTCCCTTGAATTTGCCTGAATCGTAGCCTAATTTGGAATGCTTGTCACTTAACTCTTCTACAATAACTTCAACTACAACTGATTTTGGTTACAGCAAAGTCGATGGTAGAGGTTCTATGGAGACTATAGCGATCCCGGTTTCCCCTCCCAATTTTAATCATATTCCGGACTCGGTTCCGTGGAGTTGTTGGTTGTTTATGTCTTGTTGTCATCCTTGATTTCATACATTTGAGTTTTAGAATGTGTTAGGCATGTTTCGAACAGGTTGGTTGAGCCTTAGTCCCATTCCTTGTTGCCCAGATTTTTGGTGGCACGCTCGAGCGGGTCCTTTTGTGCTCGAGCGGAGTTTGATTTTTTGGTTGTCCGCTCGAGCGGGTCTTCTTGCACTCGAGCGGGGTTTTCACAGTTCCAGTGTTTCCTGCCTCTACAAAACTTCTACAGGTGTGTTTTTCACGCTCAAGCGGGTTTCCTAACGCTCGAGCGGGTCGTGCTCAAGCGGGTCTGTTGGCGCTCGAGCGGGGAGAGCATTGTCGATGAAGATACTGAGAGAGGAGAATCTATGCTTGAGCGGACTGGTTTTTGCGCTCGAGTGGGTGTGTTTTGTTCCTGTGTCTTGGCGCTCGAGCGGGTCTTCTTGCACTCGAGTGGGTCCAGTTTTTGTACTTGACGCTCGAGCGTCCTTTTATCCGCTCGAGCGGGAGAGTCGTATATCAGTTGGCAGCTAGGCTATTTTAAATCACTTTTTACATCCTCACTCTCTCTCTCTTACTTTTCTAAAACTTCATTGGAGAGCCTCTCTCACTAGAAACCCACCTTCTCTCTAGGGATTGATCTAGTTAGAGTGTTCTCCTACCCTTTGGCCTTTACAAAAAGTGTGTTGATCATTGAGGGCTACATTTTGATCCGAGAAATTTGGTGTTTGGAGCACTTCCGAGTTTTGCTCTTCTTCTCCTTGGGTTCTACATTTAAGGTAGGGATTTCCTTGTTCTTTTCCAATACTTCGTCTATAGATAGACATGTGGTAGTTTTGTATTGCATGAAAATCAAATTCATGTTGGATTTGTTGAAAATCATGTGAGGAACCTAGGGTTGGTTGTTTGAAAATGGTTTTATTGTAATTAGTTGTTCTTTACACCAATTAGGGAGTAAAATAGCATGTTCTAGTGAAAGAAGGAAAAGCCCTAAATTATATTTTGATTTGGTAAATTAAAATGGAGGGTAGTTGACCAATGTTTGCAAATCTCTATTATTTATATATGAGTTGGGTGAAGGTGTTGATGCCTAAGGGACTAACTATGGCCTTGGGGTTGTTTTGAAATGAATGTAATGAATCGGGTTGGGCTATGGCTTTATAATGACTGGAATCGGTTTTTGTGAAATGAAAAGAGTATTTTGTTTGGAAAATCATAAGAGTTGAGTATGGTATCATGAGTGTTGTGTACACATATTTGGGAAAGTAAATTTGCAATTATCGTACTTGTGGCATTGTTGGGTTTAAGACTTCATGAGAGTTGAGTCTTTACAATAGGTGCATTAAAATCATGCATCTAGAGGTTTTGTCCTTGGTCATCGGTGGAGGACAACATGGTTGTGCTGAATTGTCGAATATGCATTACACTTGTGTTGATTGGACCTTGTCTGTAATGAAGTGCTATGATGCATCATGCATGTACAACTGTTAGGGAGGAGATAGATGATGTGCTCGACACACGCCTATGTGTTCATATATTTTAACACATTGCTTATGTATCTTGATAGTCTATGTGTGTGCATTACGCCTGTTGGTTATACCTTATCATGTAGAGTTGGTTGATGTTACATACCACGCTTATAATGAGGGGTACCATTACCCTCCAGCTAGTGCCTGGCGAATGTGGACGAGGTACCATTACCTTCCAGCCTGTGTTTGGAGAATGTGGACGAGGTACCATTACCTTCCAGCCTGTTTCTGGAGAATGTGGATGAGGTACCATTACCTTCCAGCTTGTGTCTGCAGAATGTAGCTAGTCATTTGTCGGGAGACGTATCCTTAGCTTACTGCGCATATAGCCGGTAGAGCAGTGTTTTTTTGTTATTGTCTTAGTGTATCTGAGTATGTTATGGATTGGGATGGTTACAGTTTTGGAGGGCCGAGTTGGCTCATTGGTTGATTGTATACATGTTGATGATTTGTTATCTTCCCTTTATTAAAGGCATGCATGTATAGAAATGAATGTATTGGGAACAAACCAAAATGCCATTTTGAGATTTTGGAAAGTGTGAAGGAAATCGAGTATTTTGAAATATGTTTTGAAAAAGGCACATCGGCTGTTAGTATGGGAAAATGGGAGAAAAGTAATGGGCTTAGTGAAATTGTTTTCCTAAGGAGTTGTTATCGTTATTAAAGCTTGGGAACTAGGAGTAAAGAAAAGGTAAGGAAAGATGGATCGCTTAAAGCGTTGAATCAAATGGTTGTTTTTAAGAAAAGTTCATACATATGTATATCTTGTATAAACTGTCACGTTACTATTCTAGTATGACCTTGAGCATTCATGATGATAGCTATCTGTAAGTTGTTATTGTTGAGGATCATGATGAGATCCCTACTGGACTATATGTTCATCCCACGTTGTTGAATCTTTTTCAGGTGTTAAGCAGGTTGTGCTACAAGATTTGGATCTTCTTATTTGTTGGCCACGGGGCCTTTGTTGTGTTGGCGGGATGCCTTTGTTGTAAAAAGGGTTACATCCTTCTTTTGATTCTTTAACGTTGTAAGCCTATGGGCATTCTATTAAGTATGCTCATGTTGTATTCAATTTGCATTCGAATGAGAGAATTGTTGTTTATCTCTACTCATTGGACTAAAGAATTTGTTTCTGCATGTTATCTCTGAACTTGAATTAAGGTAACGAATTTGGTAATGATTCCCTGTAAATAAAAGTGGGGCGTGACAACTTGGTATCAGAGCGAGCCGGGTTTGAATAGTTTGGGCTCTTGGGAAGTGGTTTTTACCACAGTGGGTTTACTACGTATGGTGAGGACGTTGCGTATAGTTAAAATGAATGTTAGGACGTGTGTGTTGCATTTATGTGAGAATGGGATTAAGTTTCCTGGATAGTATTCATGGCCGGTGAACTTGCTTTGAGGTCCTCGTGGAAACACGCTTGATCAACGTGGTTTCTGATAGGAATTCCTTGAGAGTTCCAGGATGAGTGACTATCTTTGTGGACTTGATTCGATTATGTGTTTACATGTTTAGACGTTTATATGCAATTGGGGTGTACGTTTTGAGACTAAGTGTGTCTTGTGACTTAATTATAGTAACTGTATGCCTCGGAGAAGGCTATTGTGTTGTGCACTAAGTGTAGTCTTGTTTTTTGGTTTTATAGGATGTCTACACGAGGGAGTAGAGGTCGGATGAATAGTAAGAGTGTTGGTAAAGGCGCAACAGCTCCTTTAGCACCTGCCGTTGCAGCATCAGCTGTCGGCGAGGATGTTGCACGTGAGATTGTGAGAGCAGTGCAGGACGCCCTAGCTCGCACGGAGGGCGGCAGCGGGCGTGCTCTCAAGCTTACTAAGGAGTTTTTCCGCTCTGGCCCACCAGAGTTTGTGGGAGGGGACCAAACCGTTGGAGGCAGAGAGTTGGTTAGAACAGATTACCAAGACTCTTGATATGCTCAGAGTCGAGGATGAGAAGTTGAGGGTCTCTTTGGCGACTTTTCAGTTGAAGGGAGAAGCAAGTTATTGGTGGAAGTATGCTAAGAATATTGTGGGTAGCGCGTGGGTTGCTTTTACCAAGGCCTTTTGGGCCAAGTATCTCCCTCCTTCTGCTCAAGAAAGGTTGAGGGAACAGTTTATTGAGTTGCGTCAGGATGATACTCCTGTGGCATAGTTTGAGATGCGGTTTACCATTTTGTCGAGGTTTGCTCTAGAGTTGGTGGCAACAGAGGAGCGTCGTTGTTATGAGTTCGAAAGCCGGCTGTGTTTCGATATTCGAGAGAAGGTAGCTGGATCCTTTTCGAAGAATTATTATAGTTTAGTTGAGGCAGCAGCCCATGTGGAGGCCATGGTTGTGAGTGCCGGTCAGGATAGGGAGGAGGCTATCTCGGTAACTCCTACGGTTCGTGAGTACTCTAGACCTAGTAAGAGGTGGAGGTGAAAACTTGCTCAGTCCCTGGCTAAACTTTTTCTTCATCAGGAGTTTCAGACTCTTCAGTTGGGAGGCCTAGTGAGGTTCAGGTTTCAGGCCAGTCTCAGGGTAGCGGGCTTGTTGGTTGTTTTGGTTGTGGTCAGCTGGGCCATGTTAAGCATTTATGCCCTTTGCGTGTGAATTCTTCGGGTGTTTCAAAACTGAGTCAGACTCAGTCGTACCTATCCAGTCAGGGACGTTATCGGTACCAGAAACGTGCAGGCCCGGCTTCGAGAGCCTCGCGAGGGGCGACTTATTAGCTAGCCCTATATTATTACCCTGGAGGGGAACTTTTGTATTGTTGGCCGGTAATGTATTGTGTGTGTCTTTTTGTTGTTGACCGGTGTACTGTTGGATGCTGAGGCATCATGATGATGTATTACATATGTATGTATATTGTTGTCTGTTTAATTCCCTTGTATTGGGAGCATGCATGAAATTTCGAACTCTCTCTTATATATATATTGAGAAGTTGTTAATGGGATCAATGATCCTAGTGCTATTATATGTTTGGTATTGGATCACAAGATGGTTATGTGAACGGCCTGTGGGCCTTGTGCAGTTTGAAAATTATTCCTTGAGTACGGGGAATCCGTGGGTGTAGGTGGTTGGTATGTTGGTTTCGAGAGTTGTGTGGTATTGGCAAGTTATGTGAGAATGTCTGAGAGAGTGTGAGATTTGTATCTCGGGACAGCGAGAGATGAGTTTGTGGTGTTATTGGGTATTGTGAATGGTTTGTGAATAGGGGGAGAATTTTTTGAGTAGATGCTGGCAGCATTCTTTGGAAGGGAAAATCAGCTGGTGTTCTTGGGTAACGAGAGTAATGTTGGTCGAAATTGTCCTTTGTGTAAAGGATTTTGGTGATTGAGGTTGACCATATCGCTCTTGAGTTTTAGGAGAGTGGGCAGGCTTACTATGTAGGCGTGAGGGTGATGATTCCCTTAGAAACAATGTTGGTGTGATTCAATTTTAGGAGAACCAGTGAGATTCCACATTTTGGGGTTTTGTGTAGGGAACTCTGTGTTTGGGGTTAGTGGTTTGTGTGACACACCAGTGTTTGGTTTACTGAGTGTGGAGGTTTATGGAGTTGATGGGTCAGCTTGTTGGCATCCGGTTTTGGTTGGCATTGGTCACCTTGAGCATAGTCCCGATTGTTGTAGACGTTGTTTGTTGATTAGGAAAAACTGAAACTAATCACCCGGATTGTGTCATTGAATATGACGGTTATAATAATAAAGCAATTATGTGTATAGATTGATTGAATATGTATATGATAATTGCTTATATACATTGTTTTGTGTGGGAGGAGATGGGGGATATACTCCACGGTTTATTGAAAGATGGGGGATGGACCTCTAAACCGGATTCTATTTGACATTTATACAGCACCAAAATGTGTATCATTTGTGAGGAATGGAAGTGTTTATGTTTGAGATTGATACAGCACTAAAATGTATATCTATTATGAAACCGAAAATGTTTAATATGAGTTATTAACTCACCAGAAATAGAAATACTGTGGTTATGAGATGTGATCTCATTTAAATTGATTGGCCAGGCTCTGAGCCATAGTTATGAATTGAGAATGGAATAAGAAATGGAAAGTGAAGTGAAGCATGGACACATTGGTCATGTAATTGAAATGGGTTATGGATTGAGCTATGTGAATTAAACATTTATCAAATGCCCATGTTTAGTTATTGCGCATCTTATGTGATTTTAAATTGATTGAGTAAGGGAAGGTGAATGAAATTGCAAGCCATGAATTTCTTATGCCTTATGTGTTGATAGCACTATTGTTATTTCTGTTAACCATCATTATAGAAATGTTATGTTTTGTGTTGGTTGAGGCATCACCGTGTGAGGGATGGATGTTGCTAGTGTTATTTTAAAAAGGGGTTGAAAAATAAAATTTTCCTAGTGTTATGGCCTTTTAAGGACAGTGTTAAAAAGGAAAATGTTGAGGATTTGATTTAATTTCAAATGTTATGAGATTTTCCAAACGAGTAGTTTTTGGCAAATAAACTGGGGTTGTTTTATATTTTATGAGTAGCACCGTGTTGGTGGCAAACGTTTACATGACTTGTGAGTATCACTGGGAAAATGCAAAATTCATTTCGGAATATCAACTTTGAAAATTTGAACATTTTTGACAAA
The DNA here is from genome assembly GCF_004153795.1 of Camellia sinensis. Classification (NCBI taxonomy): domain Eukaryota; kingdom Viridiplantae; phylum Streptophyta; class Magnoliopsida; order Ericales; family Theaceae; genus Camellia; species Camellia sinensis. The sequence continues at coordinate 298,876 of NW_021026104.1, forward strand.
TGTTTCATGAACAAGAGAATGATTTTCTTTATATTTATATAAAAGAATTGCTTTGGTTGTTTTATTGAGAATATTGGTTGTTGATTAGTGACTTGGCTTGGAGTGCTAATCGGGCGTTTTGGTGATTTGTTTCGGAAAGGGTTGGTCTTGTTGAGACTTTTGTGCCATAGTGTTACCATTTGAGTCGTGTTTCCTTGGTACCCCTTCTCTTGTGAGGGTCAACCGATTGCGTGTTGAGTGTTATGTTATTTGTTGGCCTTGTGTTTTAGCGTATCCTTAATTTCGAGGGCGAAATTCTTTAAGGGGGGAGGTTATAGAGATCCCGGTTTCCCCTCCCAATTTTAATCGTATTCTGGACTCGATTCCGTGGAGTTGTTGGTTGTTTATGTCTTGTTGTCATCCTTGATTTCATACATTTGAGTTTTAGAATGTGTTGGGCGTGTTTCGAACAGGTTGGTTAAGCCTTAGTCCCATTCCTTGTTGCCTAGATTTTTGGTGGTACGCTCGAGCAGGTCCTTTTGTGCTCGAGCGGAGTTCGATTTTTTGGTTGTCTGCTCGAGCGGGGTTTTCACAGTTCCAGTATTTCGTGCCTCTGCAAAACTTCTGCAGGTGTGTTTTTCACGCTCGAGCGGGTTTCCTTACGCTTGAGCGGGTCGCGCTCGAGCGGGGTGAGCATTGTCGGTGAAGATACTGAGAGAGGAGAATCTATGCTCGAGCGGACGGGTTTTTGCGCTCGAGCGGGTGTGTTTTGTTCCTGTGTCTTGGCACTCGAGTGGGTCTTCTTGCGCTCGAGCGGGTCCAGTTTTTGTACTTGACGCTTGAGCGTTCTTTTATCCGCTCGAGCGGGAGAGTCGTATATCAGTTGACAACTAGGCTATTTTAAATCACTTTTTACATCCTCACTCTCTCTCTGACTTTTCCAAAACTCCATTGGAGAGCCTCTCTTACTAGAAACCCACCTTCCCTCTAGGGATTGATCAAGTTAGAGTGTTCTCCTACCCTTTGGCCTTTACAAAAAGTGTGTTGATCATTGAGGGCTATATTTTGATCTGAGAAATTTGGTGTTTGGAACACTTTCGAGTTTTGCTCTTCTTCTCCTTGGGTTCTACATTTGAGGTAGGGATTTCCTTGTTCTTTTTCAATACTTTGTCTATAGATAGACATGCGGTAGTTTTGTATTGCATGAAAATCATATTCATGTTGGATTTGTTGAAAATCATGTGAGGAACCTAGGGTTGGTTGTTTGAAAATGGGTTTATTGTAATTATTTGTTTTTTGCACTAATTGGGGAGTAAAATAGCATGTTCTAGTGAAAGAAGGAAAAGCCCTAAATTATATTTTGATTTGGTAAATTAAAATGGAGGATAGTTGACCAATGTTTGCAAATCTCTATTATTTATATATAAGTTGGGTGAAGGTGCTAATGCCTAAGGGACTAACTATGGCCTTGGGGTTGTTTTGAAATGAATGTAATGAATCGGGTTGGGCTATGGATTTATAATGACTGGAATCGGTTTTTGTGAAATGAAAAAGAGTATTTTGTTTTGGAAAATCATAAGAGTTGAGTATGGTATCATGAGTGTTGTGTACACATATTTGGGAAAGTAAATTTGCAATTATCGTACTTGTGGCATTGTTGGGTTTAAGACTTCATGAGAGTTGAGTCTTTACAATAGGTGTATTAAAATCATGCATCTAGAGGTTTTGTCCTTGGTCATCAGTGGAGGATGACATGGTTGTGTTGAATTGTCGAATATGCATTACACCTGTGTTGATTGGACCTTGTATGTAATGAAGTGCTGTGATACATCATGCATGTACAACTGTTAGGGAGGAGATAGATGATGTGCTCCACACACACCTATGTGTTCATATATTTTAACACATTGCTTATGTATCTTAATAGTCTACGTGTGTGCATTACGCCTGTTGGTTATGCCTTATCATGTTGAGTTGGTTGATGTTATATATTGCGCTTATAATGAGGGGTACCATTACGCTCCAGCTAGCGCCTGGAGAATGTGGACGAGGTACCATTACCTTCCAGCCTGTGTCTGGAGAATGTGGACGAGGTACCATTATCTTCCAGCCTGTTTCTGGAGAATGTGGACGAGGTACCATTACCTTCCAGCTTGTGTCTGGAGAATGTGGCTAGTCATTTGTCGGGAGACGTATCCTTAGCCTACTGCGCATATACCCGGTAGAGTAGAGTTTTGTTGTTATCGTCTTAGTGTATCTGAGTATGTCATGGATTGGGAAGGTTACAGTTTTGGAGGGCCGAAGTTGGCTCATTGGTTGATTGTATACATGTTGATGATTTGTTATCTTCCCTTTATTAAGGCATGCATGTATAGAAATGAATGTATTGGGAACAAACCAAAATGCCATTTTGAGATTTTGGAAAGTGTGAAGGAAATCGAGTATTTTGAAATAAGTTTTGAAAAAGGCACATTGGTTGTTAGTATGGGAAAATGGGAGAAAAGTAATGGGCATAGCGAAATTGTTTTCCTAAGGAGTTGTTATTGTTATTAAAGCTTGGGAACTAGGAGTAAAGAAAAGGTAAGAAAAGATGGATCGCTTACAGCGTTGAATCAAATGGTTGTTTTTGAGAAAAGTTCATACATATGTATATCTTGTATAAACTATCACGTTACTATTCTAGTATGACCTTGAGCATTCATGATGATAGCTATCTGTAAGTTGTTATTGTTGAGGATCATGTTGAGATCCCTACTGGACTATATGTTCATCCCACGTTGTTGAATCTTTTTCAGGTGTTAAGCAGGTTGTGCTACAAGATTTGGATCTTCTTATTTGTTGGCCATGGGGCCTTTTTTGTGTTGGCAGGATGCCTTTGTTGTGAAAAGGGTTACACCCTTCTTTTGATTCTTTAACGTTGTAAGCCTATGGGCATTTTATTCAGTATGCTCTTGTTGTATTTAATTTGCATTCGAATGAGAGAATTGTTGTTTATCTCTACTCATTAGACTAAAGAATTTATTTCCGCATGTTATCTCTGAACTTGAATTAAGGTAACGAATTTGGTAATGATTCCATGTAAATAAAGGTGGGGCGTGATAGAGACTTTGCCAGAAGAGACCACAGTCCAATATGGGTCGTGTCATGTATAGGAGGTTTTCGGAAAATTGATGCATAAAATGTAGCCTTTTATGCAGCACATTGAATATGGTAGAGTGCAGCTACACAGGGTGATTGAAAGTTTAATTTCAATTATCTTAAGTTTTTGCATTGTTTTTGAGTAATTGTAAAGCATGACAGTTGGTTTACTATATCTTATGAGTATTGTTATTCAAGACAAAAAAATTAGATCAAATTTTCAAGTCCAGTGATGTGGCAATTAATTAGGATATTTAAGGCAATATTGTCTCTCATATCTTCTCTAATAATTAACCAATTATATCACTTACGCATCATTGGGTCTAGAAAGTGGACTTGTATATCTTTTTTTTATATTTTAATGGTGCATAATAGGTTTAAGCAAGAATTTACCTATAACAGATATGTGAGATTTCAATTTATTTTATATTTTTTTATTATTCTCAACAAGAAAGACACATGATTCGGGATAAAAGAAAATTTTTAAAATAAATCTACGTTTACATTTTATTGAAATAAATCCACTTATAATATACATATTGTAAATATTATATTGAAACAAATAATTTGAAATTTACAAAGGAAAATGCTAATGACCGCACATTGCGTGATCATTAGACTCGACATGTATATATTGTAATATATATGTATATATATATATGTAAATGTATTTCGAAAAATGTAAAAAGTATATTGAGATTTTAATTATTTTGATTTTATATCTTTCTTAAAAACAAACCATAGGTTGTCATTAACTTGACCCATGTACAAAATATTTAGGAAGTCCAGAATGGTATATATGGATTTGTGAATATTTAAGTGAATAAATATTTTTGTATTAAGATTTTGAATTTGATTAGAGAAAAGAAAAGAGGAGGACGAAGTGGTATGCTATTTTTTGATTTTATTATACTTTACATCATATAAATTGTTTGTTAGGTCTTGTGGATCTTGTAGTAGGTCTTTGGTCCAATAAAGAGTTTGGGGACCTCTCTCAAGGGAAGGGGTTCCAATGGGGGGTTTGGATACTTCGATAATTTTTTTTTTTTTTTACGTGTTATTTTAATTTTTATGTTTATAAATAATAAAAAAAAGTTGTTTATTTTTTGGAGAGAGTCGTAATCGTTTTCTGATTATAGTGAAAATAGCAGTAACTATTCTCCTTGATTCATTTTATTTTTTTGGTTTACTATTTTGTGTCCCATCAATCCTGATTAGGAAAACCGATTTCCTAACATTGTCGTATATATATATATACTAGCATTATACACGTGCCATGCACGGTATCACACAAATAATTAAAAAATAATATTAATATTATATATTATTTAAAAAATATTTTAAAATGTAGACAAAAAAGAGATTTAATATCAAATAATTTTTAATTATTTTTATAATAATTACCATTATTATTATTTTAGTCTTGTCATCAATGGTGTGTTCTACATATTAAAAGCAAAAATGTGTTATAACATAACTAGTAAAAAATAAAGGCAAAAAATAGAACAAATTATAAAAATTATACTTACAGTAAAACATAAAAAAACCTATGTTATTGAAATTTTGTAACTGTAGTTTATCTTATGTTAGAGTTCATCCGATAATATAGCAAATCATATATGCCAATTAATTTTTACTCTTTTATCTTCTTTATGAAACTCAATAAAAATGGTTGACATTAAGATTAATTTACATAATAAAATAGCAAAGCGAACAAAAGGAGTCCCTTTTCTTGGTTATTCCAAATCTCCCTTCAAATATATCATTTTTTTTTTATCAGCAAATCAAGAAACTTTATTGATGAGAAAGCCATACATAACATATGAATTACATCAATAAAGAGGAGGCAAGAGCACAAACATATACAAGCTCGAGCCATGAATGTTGGTGACGAACCAACATAAAGAAAAAGAAAACAGCAAAAACATGACAGACCCAAACAAACCCCATAGCAACAGCCAGCAGCAAACCTTTCTCCAAACCAGCAGCAGATCTTAGACGCATTCCTTTACGTTGATAGTCTCACAAAACTCTAATCCACAAGGCAGTAGAAAGAAAAAATCATTCCAAAACATCATTCCAACAAAACATATAGTAGTAGCATCATGCAAGTCAACCATTAAAACTCAAAATTAAAGTTCAAACTTAAGCTACGCCCATCTAAGGCCTACCTGAAAGCCATTATTTTGGTCTGGCTTCACCATTAAGCTCTTGTTTGGGATGAGCTAACTTACCTTGACTTTTTGTCCATTTTAACTTGATTAAAAAAGTTGTGTTTGGGATAAATTTTGGCTTTTTGTAGTTGATTTAATAGTTGTACGAGAAAAAGTGAAATGGTTATGGTTTAGATGCGATATTTTATCTTATTGACTAAATTAACATATTTTGTTTTTATTGAATAATTTAAGCAAAATAGCTCATGCCAAAGTCTAAGACCAATATTTTGTTAATTTTTAAATTAATATGTATATATATATATTTAATTTTCATATTAAAAATATTAATCAAACCGATACTCATTCAACTATTTAGGAATATTAACTTATTCCTTAAGATAATTTTTCCCGGTCTAGACGCACTAAAACAATTCTCATTATTTGAATTATATGCCACTATTAAAATTAACCTATTAAATAAATAAATAAAAGATATTTATATATAAAATAATGTAAATGAACACCCACAAACTTTAGTTTAACTATTTTAGTGTTTAAGAACTAATCTATTGATAAAACTCAAATTTAGACTTGATTCTTTTTTTGACATAATTTTTTAGACTGTACAGGTTATTTGGCTACAGTTAATATTGACAAAGAAGTCTATTACGATTTATACCTTAAGGATAGATTTTACACTCCATATATAGATTTTTAAAAGAAGTAATATTATGCGATTATATTTTTGTAGCACCTGTATCCTTCAAAGCTTTTGGGGAAGTGTATTCGAATCCTTTTTTTTTATATTTATTTTGGAAGTCTTTGGTGTTATGTATGTTGGTTTTGGAGGAGTACAATCCGATTTAAACTTGTTGGGTTTGGTTGTTCGCACTTATTCTTGTCAAAAGTTCCTTGGAGACTTAGAAATTCTATTATAGGGTCGACACCAGCCTTCCTAAGGTTCGACCCTTACCTGTTGGTGAAGTTTCTGGGAGTGTTGCTGGAAAATAGGGTAGACACCAGACTGGAGAGGGCCGACCCTCTTGTGTCTGTGTGTTAGTTACTGGAAGATAGGGTAGACACCAGGCTGGGAGAGGGTCGACCCTCTTATGTCTGTGTGTTAGTTGTTGAAAGATAGGGTAGACACTAGACTGGGAGAGGGTCGATCCTCTTATGCCTTTGTGTTGGTTGCTAGAAGATAGGGTTGACCCCTTCCTGTCTAAGGGTCGACCCCTGCGTGTTTTTTTTTTTTCCAGATTTTTTTGGTTCGAATGGGCCCTATCTAAGGGGGGTTTTGGGTCTATTATTTTATTTGACCTTAGGGCTTTTCCACACTACTATAAATAGGCCCAAACCATTTTTTCTCTCATGATTTTCCTTCTCTTTTTCCTCTTAAACCATGATTCCTCTCTTCTCTATCTAAAACTCAACTTTTTCACTTAAATCTATAGATCTACTCACCTAGAGTGATCTTTTCACCTTGCTCCTTTGAGATAAATGTAGAGCTTGTCAAGGGCATCGTTTTGATTGGAGCAAAATGTGGTTTCGTCACAATAGTTTTTTGCGCTTTCTCTCTTCTCTCTCATCTAAGCTTGAGGTAGGGATATTCTACACTTCGTTATAAATTTTAACCTAGTCATTTGTTGTTATAAAAATATGGTGAGATTTGGGATGTTTGGAGAAAACCTAGGGTTTAGGTTCAAATTTATGAAAGAGGGATTTTTTTATGTGTTGTTGTATATTTTACCATGTGGTTGGGATAAGAGGTGGTTTTGTGTTAAAATAGATGAATTTGAACTTTGGGTTGTATAAATAATGGATTTGGGGCGAGAAATATGGAATTGGGAAGTTGTGTGAATGAATGGTGTAGTTAGATTTGTTTAATCACTGTCCTATAGAAAATTTGATAATTTGTCTATTGATAAATAATATATTTGTATAGAAATATTTGTTTTGGGCTATCGTTGGAGAATAACCATGATTGTTGTAGAAATTGCATGAGGATTAAGTGAATTGAAACTAATCAATTGAATTATATCATTGAATATGACGGTATGATTAAACATTGAATATGTGTTGGGAAAAGTCATTGCATATGATAATGCTTTTAAATACACTGTATATGTATCATTGTTTGGGAGGAGATAGGGGACTGACTCTATTTATAATTAAGTTGGCCAGAGTGTCCAGGGTGAAAGTCCCGAAATCTTGTGCATATATGGGTGCCGATTCCCTCAGATGAAAATTTCGTAAAATGTCAAAACTTCAAATCTTGTTCATATATGGGTGTCGATTCCTTCGGATGAAAATTTCGTAAAATGGCAAAACTTCAAATCTTGTGCATACATGGGTGCCAATTCCCTCAGATGAAAATTCCGTAAAATGGCAAAATTGAAGTGTTTGAATAATAGTTGTATTATATTGTGAATCACTGAGTTGTAGCCATATTTTGGATTGTTTAGATAACAATGAACTTGTCTCATGAATTGGTTCGGAATTAGTTGAATTAATATGAATTGAATAGATGGAAATGGAATTGAGATATGGGTATCAGAATTGAATGTATATAGAAAGAATGTGAGTTGGTTATGAATGTGGAACGTTTACCTGGCATTTATATCTTAGTTAAATTTCATATATTGTGTTAGGCTATTTCTACTAGGCTTTGGCTCACCTTACTTGGGAAACTATTTTCATGTACCAGTGTCATGCTCCCTCCAAGGACGTAGCTTGGGAGGACTTAGGAGCTGGAGAATCTATTATGTTATTTGTTGTTTGGACGTTTAAATGTTTATTCAAGCCAAGGGCTTTACATGTATTGAGCTTATGACTCTCTTTTGTTGTAACCAAGTAATGTCTTGGAAAGATGTAAGCCTGAAGGGCATTCGTTTATGTTAAACTCTGTTGTATTATTATTTCATGTGATGAAAGGACTACTTACACTCTAATTTATGTAGCTGTTATTTATGTTGTTGTGGATCATATTTGTGGTGTTTGAATTTTGGACGCGTTACAACTTGGTATCAGAGCGTCCTAGCTTTGAATACTTTGGGTACGTGGGAGATGGTAATTACCACAACGGGTTTGTCTCACTTAGTTGAGGCATTAGTGTGCATTGTATGCTTATGTGATAACATGCTTGTATGATTATGTGGGTATGGGATTTAATTTCTAGGATGTTGATCGAGTCCATAGGTTTTTGGGAGTCCTGTTGGAAAGGCACTTGATCACTGTCGTTTCTAACCGAAACTCTAGCAATGCCGCGGGACGGTCATTATCCGAAAATGAAATTCGTATGTGTTTACGTGATTACGTGCTTATGTGGAATGAGTTAGTGTTTTCCATTTTACTAGGACTTGAGTGAATTGGCTTCGGTACATTAGGGGCTATACAAATCTTTGAGTTACCTTTACTAGGATGCCTAGACGAGGAAGTGAGAATTTCCCTCCTTCCACACAGGAAGAATTGCGGAAACAGTTTTTGGTGTTGCGCCAAGGTACTACACATTTGGTATAGTTTGAAGCATGGTTTGCTAACCTGTCGAGATTTGCTCCAGAGTTGGTGGAGACTGAGGAACTTCGTTGTTCAGAGTTTGAGAGTAAGCTGTGTGACGATATCCGAGAAAGGATTGCTGGGTCTTGGCATAGAAGTTATAGTGTGCTTGTTAAGGCTGCGGCTCATGTAGAGGCCACGGTACTAGCCATGGGCCAGAGTAGAGAGGAGGCCACATTGGCAACCCTAGTGACTCGGGGTGTTAGTAGACCTTTTAAAAGGTAGAGGGGTTTCGACCCACAACAGTTTCAGAGAGAGCAATCTAGATCTACCTTTCTAGTGTCGAGTTCGAGTTCAGGACATGGTAAGCAGAGGGGTTTTACTTGTTTCAAATGTGGTCAGCTGGGCCATAAGTCTCCAGCCTACCCTCAGAGGAAAATGATAGGGTTGGTAGTTCAACCAGTGATTGCACCGCTGGGAGCATCCAGTCAGCCAAGATCTGGAGTAATCGAGTGCTCGATGAGGAAACAGTCATTAGGATCCTCACCAATTTAGACTTTGAGCCAGTTATGTATTTGGAAACCACTTACATGCTAGGGATGTAATCAGTTGGGTCATCTTAAACGTTTCTGTACCCAGCCGGGGGCTTCTTTGGGAGTTTTGCAACCTAATCAGGTTCATCCTTATTCATCTGGGCAAGGACAATACCGTTATGAAAAACAAGCAGGCCAGATTTTGAGGGCCTCGAGAGAGTCGAGTTCTCAGACCCCTAGTGGGGAATTATGCATTTGTTCTAGGTGTGGCCAATTTGGACACATCAGTAGTTCCTGTCCGTGGCTTGCGAGCTCTTAGGGTATTTTGGGCTTGAGAATAACCGACTTTAGCGGTCCAGTGAGGGACAGTGGCGGTGGTAGTACTACTGGGATGGTGTTGTTTTGACTATTATGTTTGGTAACCGGTGGGTTATTGTTGTAATTATTAGGTTCTATTATGTAACCAATGTGTTTTGGGGATGTTGAGACATCATAAGTACTTACATATATATGTACCTTTGTTTACTTATTTCCCTAGATTGGATGGATTGGAGTATGTAATGACTCTAAAGTCTTATTAATATGATAAGTTATTGTAGAATCAGAAAATTTTCGTATTAATGCACATTTATGCATGTGATTTGGTTTGGAAAGGTGATGGTTGATAAGCCATAGTTAGAAATTAAAAAGAGTTGTTGAGGGATGTGTGTTTTGGTCGGAATTCCCATGGGGCAAGAACAGTTATACTTGCCGGGTGTACGTAATTTCATGAGTATTTCTTATTTGGTCTTATGTGCGTGGTAGAGATTTTGGTCTACTATCATGGGACTTCCTCGAGAGGATGTGAAGTGTGCGATTGACACTAAGTTTTGTACATATAACATGATGTTTTTAAGGAGGAATAGCGTATAGTTTCATTAGGTATAGGCTTGTACCTTCATGGTAGGTAATGTTGTCGAATCTTCATATTTTTCTGATTGGCTGTTTCATTTGAGGGGATGTTAATCCCTTATCAAAATTGTGGTTGTTAGCATTGGTGAGTGGTGAGTTATGAGCAGCTGGTAATATGTTTTGGGCAGTAGTATGGTGGATGTTTCCTAAGTTTTAGGACACTTTTATTATGTTTGAATGCGATAGGTATATACCTTCATTCTGGTTAAGTCATGAGATATTGTCAGAAGGGTTGGTTGGGTGTATAACCCGTGGTTAGGGCGTGACCGTGTGTAGGGTCACAGTGGTACAGTGTTTATTGATGAAGGTTTGGGATAACGGCGAGGAGATTGAGGACTTCATTTGTTCTTCTGGAGAGTTAAGATGGTAAGTCTTTGAACGCCTTGTCGATGTCTTGCATTTGTGCCGGGGCTTGGTTCAGAGTAGTTGTTCAGTAGTAGCAACGGCTATTGGATTGACTCAAAGACTTAGTATTTTAATTGTACACTTGTTACGAGTGACGAATAGAATGCGGATTAAAGAGTTGACCTTACTGTTCATCGAGGGATGGAAGTGTTATGTTTGCTTGTGCTCGGTTCGAGCGGTTACGTAGGAACGATGGTGTTGTGGTGTGGTAAGCCTTTGCTAGTTAACTTGGGGCGGGGGAACAAGTATGTGAATTTAATTATTGTGAATGCGGTCAAGGTTGTGAGTACATTCTCAGAATGAGGAACTCAGTGTGGGTGTAAGATATTGTGTAGTTAATGATTGGGTTGAGTAGTTTACTATTCGACAGTGCTGGGTCACTTTGGTGGGGTTCTTTGTTGTCCAGTGTGGATAATGGAACTCTGAGTGAGGCAGTAAGATTGTGTAGGGTAAGTGACGCACTCTGTCAAAGTTGTTTCGACTTGTTCAGCCCTTGTGTGCGTGGTGTAAGGCACTGGTGTGTGCGTTGACTTGGGATGGTGTATTGTGCTTGACTTGAAAAGTTCAGTTAGGACTCAAATGTGAAGCTAAGATGCATATGTGTGAAGGGTGAATAAAAAAAAAAAAAAAAAAAAAAATCAGATTACCTTGGGTTAACGTTGAAGAATCCAGAGTGATTCATTGGACCGGAGAGGTTGTGTATTGAACTCCATTTAGGAGTTGGTGAGGTTGGGCAGGATGTTGGTGTTTGAAGACTGGTATGAGTGAATAAAGTTGGATAGTTGATTGGTCAATGCTTGGGTTGGTTGACATAAAGTCACCTCGAGAATCAGTTGACATTGTAGGTTGTGTAATTAAACGGTGTCTTGGTGTGGAATGTAAGTCCCTCATGGACAGTTGGGAGGTTGTTTGAGTGGTAGTAACTAGTTTGGCATTTCAGTTGAGAACATTGGTCTTATAAGCGCTTTGCACCATTATGTGATCAATGGCCTGCAATTTCTTCCTTTGTGTTATTGCGTTACTGGCATTTCTAAAATTTATAGGGGTTCTCATTGTGGAAAATCTTGTTTTGGGTATTGTAACACCACCGTGAGTGTGATGGGTTTTGTGGGATGACTATGTTGTGATTTACTCAAGGAATGTTGAAGAATAATTTGGAGGAAAACCAAGTGTTTTGGAACAAATGGGATAGATTAAGCATTTTCTTTAACTTGAACGGAATATCTTATACCATGTGTTGAGAAGTCACATTTTGATCTAGCCTAAGTTACTGGTTACATGTTGTATGTGCTTTGACAAGGGCTTGGAATTGTCGGGTATTGATGTGCCATGACGTTATGGATTATTCGTGTTTTATTTTGCGTTCTCGTTCTACGAGAGTTGACTGAAAGCCTTGCGTATGAGTAGTTTCTCTTTCCTATGTTCAAGTGTTAAGCACTAAATGGTGATTTGAGTATTGTAGGTAGTCGATTCGTGGTGGATGTTCTGAAGTGCAGTTGTTATCGAAGTTATTGTTACAGTTATTATTATTCTCAGAGGTATGTGTTCTTGTCTTATAAACCGCCGCGAGTTTTGCCGGTTGTGGAGGTATTCATGTTCGTTCCTTGTTGTTGAGCCAAGTCTTGTGAAGTAAGACATTTATATTAGTAAAGGTATCATAGAAACATCTCAGGATTGAGGAAGCAACTTGGGAGCATGAATTGGAAGTTCGTGAGAAATATCCGGACTTATTTGTTGGTATTTGAACTTATGTCAAGATTTTAGTTTGTTAATGAAATGTTAAAACATTGTATATGTTGTGGGTGTCTTGAAAACATGGATTCAATATGAGCATTGTATATGTTTTGGGAATATAGAATATTGTATGTGTTGTATCAAATTTGAAAACATTGTATATGTTTGGATTATGAAAGCATTGTAAATGTTGAATACCCGTTTCGGAAACGCAAGTTTGAGTTGAACATTGTATATGTTGTTTAAGTCTTGGAAATGCAAATTTATCATAAACATTGAATATGTTTTGGAAATATGAGATGCACGTATTGAAATTGGTTAAATTTCGGAAGATTCATATTGATAATATACGTTAAGATATATCTATTGTGGAACTGTTCTCTTGTGGAAGGATTGAATGACCGGTAGGTGGGCCATGGTAATGAGAATTGAATTGTAATCATTAGAAAATTGGGCAATCATGGTTTTGAAACTTGTACTAAAATTTTGGAGATGAAATTTCCTAAGGTGGGGTGGTTGTAGCACCTGTATCCTTCAAAGCTTTTGGGGAAGTGTACTCGAATCCTTTTATTTTTTATTTTTTATTTTGGAAGTCTTTGGTGTTATGTATGTTGGTTTTGGAGGAGTACAATCCGATTTAAACTTGTTGGGTTTGGTTGTTCGCCCTTATTCTTGTCAAAAGTTTCTTGGAGACTTAGAAATTCTATTATAGGGTCGACACCAGCCTTCCTAAGGTTTGACCCTTACCTGTTGGTGAAGTTTCTGGGAGTGTTGTTGGAAAATTGGGTAGACACCAGACTGGAGAGGGCCGACCCTATTGTGTCTGTGTGTTAGTTGCTGGAAGATAGGGTAGATACCAGACTGGGAGAGGGTCGACCCTCTTATGTCTGTGTGTTAGTTGCTAAAAGATAGGGTAGACCCTCTTATGCCTGTGTGTTGGTTGCTGGAAGATAGGGTCGACCCCCTCCTGTCTAAGGGCCGACCCCTGCATGTTTTTTTTTTTTTTTTTTCCAGATTTTTGAGGTTCGAATGGGCCCTATCTAAGGGGATTTTTGGGCTTATTATTTTATTTGACCTTCGGGCTTTTCCTCACTACTATAAATAGGCCCAAACCATTTTTTCTCTCATGATTTTCCTTCTTTTTTTCCTCTTAAACCGGATTCCTCTCTTCTCTCTCTAAAACTTAACTTTTTCACTTAAATCTCTAGATCTACTTAGAGTGATCTTTTCACCTTGATCCTTTGAGATAAACTGTAGAGCTTTTCAAGGGCTTCGTGTTGATTGGAGCAAAACGTGGTTTCGTCACCACCGATTTTTGAGCTTTCTCTCTTCTCTCTCATCTAAGCTTGAGGTATGGATATTCTACACTTTGTTATGAATTTTAACCTAGTTATTTGTTGTTATAAAAATATGGTGAGATTTGGGATGTTTGGAGAAAACCTAGGGTTTAGTTTCAAATTTATGAAAGAGGGATTTTTTATGTGTTGTTGCATATCTGACCATGGGGTTGGGATAGGAGGTGGTGTTGTGTTAAAATAGATGAATTTGACCTTTGGGTTAGTATTTGCGAAAGGGGAAAGTTTCCCTAATATGAGCTAAGTAATTAGTTTGTATAAATAATGGAATTGGTGCGAGAAATATGAAATTGGGAAGTTGTGTGAATGAATGGTGTAGTTAGATTTGTTTAATCACTGACCTGTGGAAAATTGGATAATTTATCTATTGATAAATAATATAGCTATTCAGAAATATTTGTTTTGGGCTATCGGTGGAGGAGAGCCATGATTGTTGTAGAAATTGCATGAGGATTAGGTTAATTGAAACTAATCAATTGAATTATGTCATTGAATATGACGGTATGATTAACATTGAATATGTGTTGTGAATAGTCATTGCATATGATAATGCTTTTAAATACATTGTATATGTATCATTGTTTGGGAGGTGATAGGGGATGGACTGCATTTATAATTAAGTTGGTCGTAGTGTCCAGGGTGAAATCTTGTGCATATATGTGTGTCGATTCCCTCGGATGAAAATTTCGTAAAATGGAAAAACTTGAAATCTTGTGCATATATGGGTGCCGATTCCCTCGGATGAAAATTCCGTAAAATGGTAGAATTGAAGTGTTTGAATAATAGTTGTATTATATTGTGAATCACTAAGTTGTAGCCTCATTTTGGATTGTTTAGATAACAATGAACTTGTCTCATGAATTGGCTCAGAATTAGTTGAATTAATATGAATTGAATAGATGGAAATGGAATTGAGATATAGGTATCAGTATTGAATGAATATAGAAAGAATATGAGTTGGTTATGAATGTGGAACGTTTACCTGACATTTATATCTTAGTTAAACTTCATGTATTGTGTTAGGCTATTTCTACTGGGCTTTGGCTCACCCTACTTGGGAACCTATTTCAGGTACCAATGTCATGCTCTCTCCAAGAATGTAGCTTGGGAGGACTTAGGAGTTGGATACTCTATTATGTTATTTGTTGTTTAGATGTTTAAATGTTAATTCAAGCCAAGGGCTTTACATGTATTGAGCTTATGACTCTTTTTTGTTGTGACCAAGTAATGTCTTGGAAAGATGTAAGCCCGAAGGGCATTCGCTTATGTTAAACTCTTTTGTATTATTATTTATGTTGTTGTGGATCATATTTGTTGTGTTATAATTTTGGGGGCGTTACAATTTTGATATCAAAATTTGGTACTATGTATTGTAATATCCCACATTATTCAATGGGCATCATATGTAACACCCTGAAATAACTCAACATGAATAATACATCAACCACATACATTCATTAGTTATGACCATTCTTCATTTTCTATATTAAGATCTCCATGGTTTATGCATGGATCCCACAAGCAATTAAACATTCAATGATAAGAAAGCACCTGAATCTATAGCGTGTGAGACATATAGTTCCAAAAATAAAAGAAATACCCTTACGGGTTTACATCTTCCGAGGTAATAGCTCGGTTACGCAAAATGGTCTCTCGGACCCACAATAATTTAGCCGCATGCTTTACAAAAATTACAACAAAAGAAAGAGTAATCTACTCTTCACCAAAAACATATCCACACCTTAGCTTGGCGGGATCACAACATCTTTACCTGCACCAAGTCCCATAGGGGTGAGCATATAGCCCAGTAGAGAATTCTCACAAAGTATATACAGTTATGTAATTCCAATTAAAAATGCAAATGTCAATGTCAAGCCCCACACTTTTCAAAGCAAATCCATTACATGCTCTTTTGAAGATCATCATCTTTAAATAAAATTTGCAATCTCAACTTATTTCAAAACTTCCAATTTTTATCAATAGGGGCAGTAAATACGACAGTGGTAATCCCTAGGCTGGTGTCTGCAAGTAGACTCTACAATTACTACCAAATCGTCATTTTTACCGGTATTAACCGGAACGCTCGACACCTATTCGCGCGGTTTTCTGGTCTTTCACCATTGACACTCAGGCCAACTTATCAAGATAAACTATACCCCCTATCCGGACGTACCACATGTTTACCCCATACCACATTTCCAAAGTTTTCATTACAATATAATCTTTCTCAAGGTAAACATTTTCCAACTCATTTCATGACTTGCAATAATAACAATGAATCAAATGAGAACATGATGCGATGCATAACATTTCATAGCATTTTTCCGTTTCAAATGTCTCTACAACAATATCAATTTATCACTTTTATCATTTCTTCTCCTCAACATCACTTCACAAATAACAAAACCATCAATTCATAGCAACAATAACCTTCTCATCATGCCCAAATCTCAACAAGCTAGCCTCTTTAAGGCAATATGTGATGTTTTCAAAATAATTTCTTTAAAATTTTACTACATTCACATTCCATGGTGTATAATTATTCACCACCTTCCAACAACACAAGTTCAAGCATTTATCAACATGTTAAATAACATTTTGTGTCTCATATATCAAGTAGGTTTCTATTTTTACCCAACAAGCTATGAGGTTTACTCTCATTCATCCTCTTGATACAAAATGGTGAAAAGTTTCATAGATATTTCCTTATTTTCCAAAATCCCCAAATTCTAGGGTTTTCTTTGAAAACAAACCCATCTCATTTTCCATGGAAACTCCATAAAAATACTTTTTATGAGTTTAATAGAGGTAAACCCTCAAGAAATAGTAAAAGATTTGAGATACAAACCTTCATTCACAACTCTCTCTACAATTTGAATTAAAATCTAAAATCAACACAAAATCTCATGAACACTTTCCAAAATCAACATTAATACGGAAAAACTTGTATATATGACTCAAGAAATCCCTACCTTAAGCTTGATGAAGAAAAAGTGAGACCCTAGCTTCAAGATGGAGTGTTCTTTAGTTTCTCCAACACCAAGAGAAGTCTAAGCTTGATCTTCAAGATTTAGGAGAGGTGATGATGTTCTAGGTTCAAGATTTGCAAGAAAATCAAAGTGTTTAAGTGTTTTGGTTAGGGTTTCTAGAGAGAAGGAGGAGAGCAAATGGTCTTTAGAATGAGAGAATCAAGCCCTAATGTGAGGTACAACTCGGCCAAAATGTTACAAAAATCCAGATTTTCAGACTCAGGCCGACCGCACGTGCGGCGCCCATCCCCGCACGTGCCGAGCGTCTCTCTCGCACGTGTCGCCCTCAGCCCTGCACGTGATGGACTCCTCTCCCGCACCTCACCCAGCTCGTGCATATTAGACAGAATGCACCCCTCAGCCTCCCCTATATTCCACACGTGAGGCCCCCACCCCGCACGTTCGGCCCTGGCCTAGCAGCCCAGAAAAATCTGTTTCGGTCCCTGGGCACTCCGGACTCGACTGCGCACCTACCAAAGTGAAAGGAATGTTTATTCAAATAAACAAGGGTGAGAGTTTGTCAGAAAGGCACCCGAGCACAACAATCCCAAAGGAAAACGAGAAAGAAAGAATGTGTAGCAAAACCGGTAATCACAACCTCCCCACCATTGGAAATTTCGTCCCCGAAATTTGAACAAACTCCCCAAAACAAAAGAGACTCACCTAATCCAAGTGCTCTATGAACAATAATCATTTTAACAACATTCTTAAGTTACCACATTTATGTTCCACTAACATTTATCATTCTCATTATCTTTATCTCATCAAAACCTCAGTAGCTTCATTTAGGTCTATGAAATAAAACATCTTGAGCAAAGTATCATTCCTTCACATTTTCATGCTTAGATTAACAATACACACAGTAACACGTGGTTAACAACTTACATAACGGAATAAAATCAACAATTAAACATTTTTCCCCCAACACTAGGGAACATCACAAGTAAAACAGAATAACTAAGCATGCTTAAATAAATTCGGGTACTTGGAGCGGACTCCCGCCTCATTTTCCCAAGTTGCTTCTTCAATCCCATAGTGTCTCCACAACACCTTTACTAACGGTATAGTCTTGCCCCGTAACACTTGCTCTCGGGTATCTATAATTTGAACAGGTCGCTCTTCATAGGAGGCATCCTTATCTACCTCCAAATCAACCCAATCCAACACGTGAGAAGGGTCAGGTTCGTACTTCCTAAGCATTGACACATGAAACACATTGTGAACCCCCGAAAGTTGTGGCGGTAAAGCTAACCGGTAGGCCACTTCCTTGATTCTCTCTAATATCTCGAAAGGACTAATGAACCTCGGAGACAACTTCCCGCTCTTGCCAAACCTCATTAAACCCTGCCTAGGTCAGATCTTGAGAAACACGTGATCACCCACATCAAAGGATAATGGTCGTCTCCTCTTATCTGCGTAACTCTTCTGTCGGCTTTGGGCCGTAGCTAACCTCTTTCGAATGAGAGCAACTTTCTCGGTTGTCTCCTTAACTATCTCCGGACCAAACATCGGTGCATCCCCCACCTTAGCCCAACAAACTGGTGACCTACAAGGTCGGCCACACAAGACCTCAAACGTGCCATCTCGATACTAGCCTGGTAACTATTGTTGTAGGCAAATCCAATCAACGGTAAGTGCTTCTCCCAAGACCCCTTGAAATCTAGAACACAAGCTCTAAGCATATCTTCCAAAATCTTATTGGTACGCTCCAACTGACCATCGGTTTGAGGGTGATAAGCGGTGCTAAAAGTTAACTTGGTTCCCATCAATTCTTTAAGGCTTTGCCACAACCGGACGGTAAAACGGGGATCCCCATCCGACCCAATGGTTACCGGAACCCCATGAAGCCGAACTATTTCTTTAACATATAACTCTGCCAAGTGCTCAACTGAGTCGCTAGTACGCATTGGAATGAAGTGTGTGGACTTGGTCAACTGATCAACAATTATCCAAATGGCATCATTGTCCCGCTGTGTTCTAGGAAGCCCAACTACGAAGTCCATGGGAACGTGCTTCCACTTCCACTCAGCTATGGGTAAGGGTTGTAACAAACCCGCTGGTCTCTGGTGTTCGGCCTTCGCTTGTTGACAAGCAAGGCACTTGGACACCAAGGATGTGACATCCTGCTTCATACCCCTCTACCAAAACTAACGGCTAAGATCGCGATACATTTTGGTGCCTCCCGGATGAACCGCAAGCCATGAGTGATGAAACTCCCGAAGCACTTCTTCTCTACAAAATTTAGGTACAAACAAATGGTCTAGATAGCGCACACTCCGATCCGAGTGAATGTTCAAGGCCTTCTCTTCCTTCCCACTAGAGATTCTCTCACGAATCAACTCTACCTCACGGTCTCCTTGTTGTGCCTCTACAACTTTGCTAATTAAGGTAGGTTGAGCACCCAATGTAAACAATGCTACATCCTCTTCTTACTCACCCAATTACAATTCAAACTTGCCGACTTCACCCAACATAACCCACTCTCGAATGGCTACACCTGCCAAGCTACTCACGATTTTACGACTTAAGGCATTTGCCACTACATTGGCCTTCCCCGGATGATAGTGTAGTTGAAAATCATAGTCTTCTAAAAACTCCATCCACCTCCATTGGCGCAGATTCAAATCTTTTTGGAAAAACAAATATTTCAAGCCCTTATGGTCGGAGAAAACCTCAAACTTCTCCCCATACAAGTAATGCCTCCAAGCTTTCAAGGAAAACACTACCGCTGCTAGTTCTAAGTCGTGGGTGGGGTAATTCTTCTCATGGGTTTTGAATTGCCGCAAACCATACGCTGCAACCTTTCCCCCTTGCATCAAAACACAACCAAGCCCATCTCGAGATGCATCATAATAGACGGTATACCCTAATCCTCTCTCTGGAATTATCAACACTGGTGCCGTAGTCAATCAAGTTTTGAGCTCTTGGAAGGACCTTTCACAGGCATCACTCCACACAAACTTGACCCCCTTTCTAGTCAACCTAGTCAAAGGTGCGGCTAGTCTAGAGAAATCCCTCACAAAATGCCGGTAGTACCCCGCCAATCCCAAGAGACTCCAGATCTCAAAAACATTCTTAGGTTGCTCCCAATCTTGTAACGAATCTATCTTCGAAGAATCTACAGTTACTCCCTCACTCGACACCACATGACCCAGAAATTTCACCTCGGTGAGCCAAAACTCACGTCAACCTAGTCAAAGGTGCGGCTAGTCTAGAGAAATCCCTCACAAAATGCCGGTAGTACCCCGCCAATCCCAAGAGACTCCAGATCTCAAAAACATTCTTAGGTTGCTCCCAATCTTGTAACGAATCTATCTTCGAAGAATCTACAATTACTCCCTCACTCGACACCACATGACCAAGAAATTTCACCTCGGTGAGCCAAAACTCACACTTCTCAAATTTAGCATATAGCTGATGTTTCCTAAGCAAGTCAAGCACTACCCTCAAGTGAGCCTCATGTTACTCCTCGGAAGTCGAATAAATTAGAATGTCGTCCACAAAGACGACCACAAAATGATCCAAGGACTCCCTAAAAATTCGGTTCATCAAATCCATGAAAGAAGCTGGTGCATTGGTCAACCCAAATGGCATTACTAGGAACTCATAGTGGCCATAATGAGTATGAAAGGCCGTTTTCTGGATGTCCTCTTCCCGGACTCTCAACTGGTGGTTCCCCGACCTCAAGTCTATCTTCGAAAAGCAACAAGACCCTCTAAGTTGGTCAAACAAGTCATCTATTCTGGGTAAAGGGTATTTGTTCTTAACAGTAACTCGATTCAATTTACGGTAATCAATACACAACCGCAAAGACCCATCCTTCTTCTTAGCAAAAAGAGCCGGCGCTCCCCAAGGTGTTGTACTAGGGTGAATGAAGCCCTTGTCTAAAAGCTCTTGGAGTTGAATCTTCAACTCAAGCAGCTCCGCGGGTGCAAACCTACACAGCGCCATAGAAATGGGTGCCGTTCCAGGCACTAAGTCGATGCTAAATTCAATCTCCCGGTGGGGTGGCAAACTAGTAAGGTTCTCGAGAAACACGTCCGGGTATTCACACACTACCCTTGGCAACTCAACTCGAGTTCCGCCACTCTCATTATCCAAAAGAGTAGCAAGAAGACCACTAAGCTTATTCCTACTTCGAGGACCAAATACTGGCGATATGACCCTATCAACCCGGTCTCCCAGAAAATAAAAACAGTCACCCCCTAAAGTGCACACTGTGACCCTCCGTCGAAAACAATCAATCGATGCCCGATACGAAGACAGCCAATCCATGCCTAGAATAACATCAAAACTTGACATGTCTAGCAACACAAAATTAAACGGGAGTCTATGCCCGCAACCTCTATCTCACAACCGCGACATTCTCCATCTAAGTCAACTGTACCCCCAACCGGTGACTCTACTCTGAGTGGAGGTGCTAACTGTACCACTTCTAACCCCAATGCAGATGCAAATGCAGCAGATATAAATGAATGAGACACACCTGTATCTATCAACACACTGGGCAAAGAATTACACACAATAAAAATACCTCTCACAACCGAGGGTCCTGGCAACTGTTCCGGCACAGTAGTAACAGCATAAACGCGCCCCTGCGACCTCTGATCAACATGCTCATCTCTAGGAGCATAGGCCTGCTGCACTAATTGAGCCGAAGTGGCTCCGTGATGAACTCTTGAAGTCTGAGCTGAGTGAGCCTGCTGGTGGCTCTGTGTCTGCCTAGACGTTGAAGGGCCAGACGCGCCTCCCAACTGAGGACAAGCCCTCCTCATATGCCCTGACTGACCGTACTGAAAGCAAGTAGGCCCCTGACCTCTACTCTAAGACT
Organism: Camellia sinensis; assembly: GCF_004153795.1. Classification (NCBI taxonomy): domain Eukaryota; kingdom Viridiplantae; phylum Streptophyta; class Magnoliopsida; order Ericales; family Theaceae; genus Camellia; species Camellia sinensis. The sequence continues at coordinate 320,479 of NW_021026104.1, forward strand.
GGGATTGGCTCTCGGATCGGTTTGGTGGTGGTGGCAACATCTGCTGTCCTCTCCTCTTCTGTGGACATGCAACGGCCTTGTGACCTGGTTGGCCACCCTTGAAGCATGAAAACCCACTCGGTGCACTCCTCCCTAAGCCCGCACTAGGCAAAAGGAAAGTGGATCTAGACTGCTGTGGCTGAGGCTGGGATGGGTAGGCGTTGTTACTCTTCTTGTTGGGCCTAAAGTCCCCTTGTGACCCTTGGCCCCTAGACCTCGAATTCCGAAGTCTCTCTTCCTCGGCCTCCACAATAATTTTCACACATGCGACCGCCTCCACAAGGTGATCATAATTCCGAATCATGTTCCCGGCAACCTTAAACAAAATCTTCGTCCTCAACCTCTGCTCAAGCTCAAAGCAACGGTGCTCCTCTGTCGCTACCAATTCTGGTGCAAACCGGGATAAACTAGAAAAGGCTGCTTCAAATTCGGCCACGGACATGTTTAGTTGCTTAAGGTCCTTGAATTCCTACCTCAACCTTTCCCTAGCCGTGGAGGTAGGTACTCGTCTTGAAAGGCCACCACAAATGCCTCCCACAACAATTCTATTTGGCCTTTGGCATACTTCCACCATTGGCCTGCGTCTCCTATGAGGTAGTAACTCACAAGAGTTACCCTCAACTCACTATCTTTTATATGAAGCATCTCAAAAGTCTTTACGGTTTTCTCTAGCCATTCATCTGCTTTCTTTGGCTCGGGGTCGCCATGGAATTCATCCGGCTTGGCCCTTGAACACTCCCTCGTGAGGAAGCTAGCTCTAGTCTCTGCGACATTCTTCCTTGCTTGAATATCCACCCTAAGTATGTTCATGGACTCCCTCAACGCCCTTACTATCTCCCGGGCTAGAGCCCCCATTGCAGCTTGGCCAGCTTGCCCCGGCACCTTCGCTTCCCCCACTTGTTCAGCCATGTCAGCTTGGCCTAAACCCTCTTCTTGTACTGGGACCTCATGGACCGGTACTTCATGCACACTGCGGCGTCCCCTACCATGCCTTCCACCTCTACCACCATGTTTTTGAATCCTTCCCCATATCCTAATTGAGAAACAAGGTAAACAAACTTAGCACATAATTCCAAATGTGCTTGCAACTTGCCTCACACGTTAAACTAAAGCGATTACATGTATCCTACCACAGAAACAATTTAATTCACTCCACATAAGCACGTAGTCACATAAAAACATACGAATTATCCTTTAGTGATGAGATTCGTCCCGTGAAAAACCAAGAATTCTTAGTAGAATAAGTATTGATCAAGTACCCTTCTAATAAGACCTCAAGGAATCCAATAGGCGCGAATAACATCCCAAAAGTCTAATTCCATACCCACATAGTCAGACAATCACAAATAAGCAAGACATTTCCTAATCATGCGAAATGAACCCATTGTGGTATAACAACCACTTCCTGTGAGCCCCAAGTATTCAAACCTAGTAGCTCTGATACCAAGTTTTAACGCCCCGAAATAATTCAACATGAATAATACATCAACCACATACATTCATTAGTTATGACCATTCTCCATTTTCTATATTAAGATCTCCATGGTTTATGCATGGATCCCACATGCAATTATGCATTCAATGATAAGAAAGCACCTGAATCTATAGCATCTGAGACATATAGTTCCAAAAATAAAAGAAATACCCTTACGGGTTTACATCTCCCAAGGCAATAGACCGGTTACACAAAATGGTCTCTCGGACCTAAAATAATTTAGCCTTAGGCTTTACAAAAATTACAACGAAGGAAAGAGTAATCTACTCTTCACCAAAAACATATCCACACCCTTAGCTTGGCGGGATCACAGCATCTTTACCTGCACCAAATCCCATAGGGGTGAGCATAAAGCCCAGTAGAGAATTCTTACAAAGTATATACAGTTATGCAATTCCAATTAAAAATGCAAATGTCAATGTCAAGCCGCGCACTTTTTAAAGCAAATCCATTACATGCTCTTTTGAAGATCATCATATTTAAATAAAATTTACATTCTCAACTTATTTCAAAACTTCTAATTTTTATCAATAGGGGCGGTAAATATGACACTGGTAATCTCTAGGTTGGTGTCTGCAAGTAGACTCTACAAGTACTATCAAATCGTCATTTTTACCGGTATTAACCGGAAGGCTCGACATCTATTTGCGCAGTTTTCTGGCCTTTCACCATTGACACTCAGGCCAACTTATCAAGATCAACTACACCTCTTATTCGTACTTACCATGTATTTACCCCATACCACATTTCCATAGTTGTCATTACAATATAATCTTTCTCAAGGTAAACATTTTCCAACTCATTTCAAGATGTGCAATAATAACAATGAATCAAATGAGAACATGATGCGATGCATAATATTTCATAGCGTTTGTCCGTTTTAAACGTCTCTACAACAATATCAATTTATCACTTTTATCATTTCTTCTCCTCAACATCACTTCACAAATAACCAAACCATCAATTCATAGCAACAATAACCTTCTCATCATGCCCAAATCTCAACAAGCTAGCCTCTTCAAGGCAATATGTGATGTTTTCAAAATAATTTCTTTAAAATTTTACTGCATTCACATTCCATGGTGTATTATTATTCACCACCTTCCAACAACACAAGTTCAAGCATTTATCATCATGTTAAATAACATTTTGTGTCTTATATATCAAGTAGGTTCCCATTTTTACCCAACAAGTTATGAGGTTTACTCTAATTTATCCTCTTGATACAAAATGGTGAAAGTTTCATAGATATTTCCTTATTTTCCAAAATCCCCAAATTCTAAGGTTTTCTTTGAAAACAAACCCGTCTCATTTTCCATGGAAACTCCATAAAAATACTTTTTATGAGTTTAATAGAGGTAAACCCTCAAGAAATAGTAAAACATTTGAGATACAAACCCTCTTTCAAAACTCTATCTACAATTTGAATTAAAATCTAAAATCAACACAAAATCTCAAGAACACTTTTCAAAATCAACATTAATAAGGTAAAACTTGTATATATGACTCAAGAAATCCCTACCTTAAGCTTGATGATGAAAAAGTGAGACCCTAGCTTCAAGATGGAGTGTTCTTCAACTTCTCCTACACCAAGAGAAGTCCAAGCATGATCTTCAAGATTTAGGAGAGGTGATGATGTTCTAGGTTCAAGGTTTGCAAGAAAATCAAAGTGTTTAAGTGTTTTGGTTAGGGTTTCTAGAGAGAAGGAGGAGAGAAAATGGTCTTTAGAGTGAGAGAGTGAAGCCCTAATGTGAGGTACAACTCAGCCAAAATGTTACAAAAATGCAGATTTTTGGACTCAGGCCGACCGCACATGCGGCGCCCATCCCCGAACGTGCGGAGCGTCTCTCCTGTACGTGCGGCCCTCACCCTCGCACATGCAGCCTTCACCCTCGCACCTCACTTCGCTCGTGCATATTAGACAGAATGCACCCCTCAGCCTCTCTTGTATTCTGCACATGCGGCCTCTTTGCCCGCACGTGCGGCTCCCACCCTATTGTAGACACCCTATTTTTGACCGACCTTAAGACTCAGACATCATCGATTAAGCACTCGGTGATTACGCATGTTGTGCTCGTTCTGAGGTTACGGAGTCTCGGCTGAGAGCCTTGCCTCTAGACTTTAGGACTCTTTTGTGCTTTCCCTCAGTTTGCAAACCAGGTTCTGTTTTCTCTTCCTGAAGGGAGGGAGAGGTCTCATAGACCATCTCCCGGTGGCCGTAGGCTACTTTTTGTGGTCATAGACCACTGTTCCCGTTTGGAGACCAGTTTTTGGTTTTCGGAGCCGTCGGCCGTGCACCTCGATTTGGGACCGCTTAACTTTCTCTGTTTGCTCTGGTTTTTGGCATACACCTTGTTTCCTCTCTCTAGAGGGACACTGTGGCCCGGGAGACCACCTTCGTGGTCGCACGCCACTTTCATCGCTTAAAAGTCAGTTTTCGGGGCACCCGACTACGCGTTTTGGCCCCCAAACCCTCGTTTTGCATCCGTCTTGGTTCATTTTTGGCATGGACCCTATTTTCATTTTTTGGGAGGTGGTACAAGGGTGGGAGACCACCTTTTCTCCTTGGAGACCACTTTTCCCCCTGCCGGCCGATTTTCTTGTCAAGTAACTGGTCTCCCTCATTTTTTGCCACAATTGCTGGTCTCCCACCATACCACTTGCTTGCATTTCATGTGGAGACCACCCTGGGACGCTGCCGACCACTTGACCCTTTTAACCCTGGTCGGCTGACCAGGGCAAGTGTTCAGCCGGCTACTTGAACTGGTCGGCCAGCTCCCATCAGTTCTGTCTCTGTGAGTGTGTGCCAACTATGCCAGCTGGAAGGCACAGACTGCATCCTCCATACACGTGTATGGAGGATCTTGAGACTTGGTTTTTAGCTTCTTGAGGAAGCTTTGGCCTTGTATCTCTATAAGAGAGGCCCTCATCTTCCTTAGACCAGGTTGAAAAACTTCTCTAAGGATCCAAGGTTATATCTCTCTATATCTCCATACTTTAGGCTTAGAAAGTGTTTGTTCTTGGCCTATTGCACCACACCTCTTAAGCACACACCCCCACCATTTTCCTAAGGTTCTTCGAGGGTCTTGAGAGTTCTCAAAGGTTGAGTTTTTGGTCCAGAAGGCTACTGGTTTTGCTGAGCTACAATGGTAACACATTTTCCCCCTTTTTGAGCCCTATTTTGATCCTTATCTTAGCCTTATTTGACAGAATATTTGAGCCTTGGTGTAAACTGAAAAAATTCTTATTTTGAGGCCCTTAACATGTTTGTTAAAGATCATTTTTCCGTTGGGGGTCATCTACCCCCTTGCATGCTTCATTTTACCTTGTTTTGAGCCATGCCTTGGAGCATTTGTGTTGGCCTTTTAGCCACTAAAATCTAGTAGATTTTCAGTGGCTAGCATGCTATTTTGGGCGCCAAAATTAGAGAGGGGTGACCCTCTCTCTCCTAGTTTTGTTTTTAAGCATTTTTGGCCTTACAAAGGAGCCCTTATTTGCATGCTTCCAAGCCATGTTTCAAGCCATTTTTGATGAGTTTTAAGACCTTCATAGGCTCTTTCTAGAGCTTGTTTTTCCATATTGGATGTCCATGTTGCATGTGTAGAATAACCCTCTTCATAGCATATCAAAGGAGCATCTCATTCTTGCATGCATTAACCATGTTTCAGTGGGTTTTTGAGTTTTATTTGGCATGTCATACCTCTGAATTTTGCTGGTTTAGTGGCCTCTTGATTGCCTCATATGCTTGTAATGCAAATCCTCTTTACTAGCTTACATTGCATGCTATTTTGGCCTTTGATTCTAGCACTTTTTGACCATGCCTTAAACTAATTTTGTGCATGTTTTGGACTTCCTTAGCTCTATTTTTGGGCCTCATGGTCAAATGATGTTTGCTATGCATGGTTGTAGTTCAATACCCTTGCCTAGCTTTGAGTTTTGAAGCCTATTCCATGCGTATTTTGAGGTATTTCCATGTTTTGACATCATTATGAATCATATTTCAGAGCTTACATGTATGCCATATTCCCATGTTTTTCACTCTTTAAATGTGTTTGAGAGTTGTGCATGAATACCTCATTTTTGGACCATTGCATGAGCTTCATTTCCATGCTTTGCGAGCCATCATTTTAGTCCATATTTGCTACTGTTTTGGCCTGTATAGGGACTTTTTGGGGCTGGTTTAGCCATTTGAGTGTTGTTTTGCATGCCTATAGTGTAATCTACTTCACTAGTTTCGGTATTTGGGCCATCTAGCATGCATTGTGTGAGGTGTTTGCATGATTCGGGACCATCTTGTATGCCAATTCAGAGCTGGAATATATGCCATTGTACTCCATGTTTAGTCCTGTCAATGCATGTGCAAAGTTGTGTTTTTATGCCTTAGGCTCGGGGCCATTGTATTGTGCATGCTGGCATGGGTTTTGGAGCTTTGTTTTCATCATCTATGGCCACTGATTTGGGTGTGGATAAGGCCCATCCACTTTGGTTTAAGTCCATTTTGCATTGTGTATGCCATTGTAGTTCATAGCATTATGTATGCCATATCCATGTTGTCGCATGCTTGATCGACGCATTGTGTATGCCTTGTTCATGTCTTCGTGCATGTCCATCTTCGTATGTGCATTGTGTATGCCATATAATTCATGTGCATTGAGTATGCCATTCTTAGTTCATAGCATTGTGTATGCTAGTTGCATGCTTGCATGTCATCCTTTGCATGTTTGCATCACTTAGTCGCATTACATTTAGGATTGCATACTAGAGTTGCATTTGCATATGCCATGCCATTCTACTTGTTGCATTGTGTTTGGAATAGGAGTTAGTCCAAACACGGGAAACGAGGAACGTTTCATACTCCAAGTGATGAAACGTGCCTCGATTCCCGGTCACCGACACTCTTGACCATCCATGATAGAGTTGTTGGTTTAAGTTGCGTATATGTGCATTCATGTCCCATTGAGTCGTGCAATTCGACTCCTCGGCCATCATGCATTGAAATGCGTGATTGGTGGCCTGAGGATCGAGACCTACACTCCCTTAAGCCTATGCAATGATGGGGAGAGTGGTCATTCACACATATGCTGAAAATACTTTGCCATGCCCTTTTCTCGCTCTCTGTTGCAACAAACCAGAAACCAGCAGCAAAAACTGGTCAACAGCCTTCTGGAGTTTTGTACAGTGTTCTGGGACCAGTTGCAAACAGAGGCAAATTGGGGCATCGCGATGGATTTCCCGACAAGGTGACTTGAGCACGCATGCATCCCTATCATTCGGAACAGAGCTGAGGTAGTCCATTTTGTTTAATTTGCATGCTAGTTTAATTGCTTACTTAGTTAGTTTGTTAATTAATTAGAGTTGTGTAATAATTAGCTGTAATTTATTATTCATTTTGGTTATGTAATAACTAGTTTAATTAGTTTAGCTTAGATTAGCTAGCTGGTTTTGTATTATTTATTCGGACCCTCCGAGAGAGGGCAATGTTGTAATAAGTGTGCATGCATGTGATGCATGTCTTCTAATCCCACGTCTTTCTCCCTTTTATTTACCAGCTTGTGATGGTTAGTTAGGGCATGTTTAAATTAGCATACTTATGCTCACATGTTTGCATTCATTCATCTGTTTTGCACGCACCGGGCTCGGCGCATCATACTTACTGCATTGTATTTCAATTCTAAGTTGAATACATGTACCAAATTGTTGCATTTCACATCCCATCTTAGAATAGCCGAGCCTATCTTAGTTGCATTCTTGCATGTGTTGCATTAGGCATCTCAGCATAGTTAGGATTCATGCATGATTTCTAATTAGCTTCTTTCTTTGGCTTGGAGTACACTGTAAGTGTTTATGCTTTAGCATCCTTGCATGTGTGTGAGTGACTGCCCTGATAGCGTGCTTGCCATGAGGCCATTTGCTTATGTGATATAACTGCCTGAATGCTTGTGGGTGAAGGTGGGATTACTTGAATTGGGACAATTCATCGATTGCAAGTTTTAAGCCCACTTGAGAGTGGCAAATCACCCTGTTTTCTAAGCCCACCCAAGGGTGGCAAAATCTGCATTTTAGCCTACTTGCGAGTAGCAAACCGCTTTCGAAAACAAACATGAGATGTTTTGTTCTAACTTAGGCGATCCAGTCTATACTTGTATTCTGCGCGCATCACGTAGTAAATTCTAGGCTAATATCCGGAATAAGAGCACATATGTTTTCAAAACAAAATATCATGTTTAGTAGTGGCCGATCTTTGATCGAGCGAGCGGGGGTGCTCATAGCTGACCTTCCCCAATCGTACCCAAGTTCCCGAGCCGAGACAACTTTGGCGATGACAGACACGTGGCCATAGGCACGAGTTAAGGTTTTCTAAATTTCCCCAAAATAAAATATTTAAGTGGCGACTTTGTATCTGGCAAAGCAGTCCATGTTTGGCACTTCTTTCTAAAAAATCAATTTTCCAAAATGATTTGCCGGATTTGGACTCTTTGGTGATTTATCAGTCTTGCATTGCACTTTGCGAGATCAGATTAAGAACCGTGACATTTGAGTCCGAACTGTAGTGAGCCCAAATGAACAAAATAGGGATTTCCCCCCGGGACGTTCGGGGATGTCTACAGTTTCAGTGACTCTGCTGGAGAGTTAGAGAGCTTGACTCAAACTCATGATATCTTGTTTTGACTACACTTATGTGTTTCTTTGCATTGCATTTGGATTGGTGCTCCTAGGACACCGTGTTTGCCATCTGCTATTCCTGAACGATTTGCCGGAGGCTGCGTGCCATAAGGCTGACCGGTTACAGGCTCTGCCACGATGGGAACACAAACCTCGGTTTTTACCAGGGCATCCTTTTTGACCATTCGACCTAGTGCATATTCGGAATCCATAGTGACCAATCCAAACTAGGACAGGTTGCTCACCCGATTATAGGTTGTTTGAAACTGCTGCGTGCGTAGTGAAACCCTAGTTCCTGACAAAATAGGACAAGGAAACCCTACCCCTCCATAGGGGTGTTTTTGGCTCTCACTTGCTTGTTATGTGCTTTTAGAGTGCGTCTCTACAGGAATGCATGTATCAGTTTGCAAGTCTGGGCATCAGGCCTGCGGGCATCGGCATCAATATTTTGGGGGAATCAGTTTTACCTGAGGGTATCAGTTTACAGGCAGAATTTCTGGCAGAATTCAGTAGAGAGTGCAGTTATTCAGCTATGCTCAAATCTGTTATGTTAAAATTGGCTGAGATGCTACATGTTTTCTCTTTTGCTAGGTAGTCTTAGAACCATAGCTTCAGAAGACTTCGATATCCCCCGGGTGCATTGGACTTGTGTCGATAGACTTTGTCAGGTCAGAGATTCAGTTCAAGGGCAAATCAGTGTTCCTTCGCTAGAAGCAGGGTAAAAAGGCCAGTCAGGCACAGATCACCAGTTCAATAGTCCTCAGATCAGTGGTCCTTGAGTAGTCAAGTTGAGATTTCCGAGTCTACTACAGAGACAGATATACCGGTGGTTCAGTTAGATCAGGGCAGTATGGCAGGAATGGAAGAGACGATGCGTCAGCTCCAGGAAACTATGCAGGTCATGCAGCAGGATGCTGTCTGCCAGGCAGAAGTGGCTGCACGTCAGGCAGAAGTAGTGGCCCAACAGGCAGAGTTAATCGCCAGGCTACAGCAGCAAACCAGAGCATCTGCCTCACATCAAGCTCCTCTCCCGCCAAGAGTGCCAATACTCAGGGAGACAGCTAACGTCCAGAAAGACACAGACATCCCAACAGGGCCGGCTCCGCCCTCAATCCTACCCCAGCTGTCCAAGGCACCCACACCCACCAACGTATCGGATTCTCCCTTTGAGTTAGAAATGGACCCCACAGCACTAAAAGTGAGCAAGCTAGAAAAGCTGTTCAAGAAGTCTCAGGGCGTGAAGTCCATTCCAGATATTGAGGATGGGTACACCAATTCGGCCGTAACTCTGCCAAACCGATTCAAAATGCCGCATATCAACCGCTTCGAATGCTCTGGAGACCCAATGGTACACCTCCACCTGTTTTTCGATATCCTGAGGCTAATGGGTTTGACCACAGCCCAGAAGTTGTCTCTCTTCGGCCGAGCCATGTCTGGGATGGTCGCAATCTGGTATGCCAAATTGGAGAACTCTGTGAAACAGAACTGGTAAGAGATGGCTGAGGCCTTCGTTGCTCAATATTCCTATAACACGCAGATTGAGATTATAACTCGTGATCTCGAGACAACCAGGAAGGAGCCGAATGAGAGTTTCTTTGACTTCGTAACCCATTGGAGGGCCAAAGCCTCGATGATGACCATCAGGCCGGTTGACAAAGATCAGATACGGATGGTTGTGCGCAACCTCCAGCCCAAACTCATGCAGAAGATGATCGTTCTCCCCCTTCCCACCTTTGCAGACCTGTATGAGATTGGGGTGCAAATTGAGGACGCTATGAAGCAGGGCCTCATTGACCAGGAGAAGGAACAGCCCAGGAGGGCGTTTTCCCGCAGTTCGAATGTGACCACCAGTAGTGATGCAGCTGCAAGATCTTCTGACGTGGGCATGGTCACCACCACTTTGAAAATAGCCACCTCTTTTGTTGGTACATCCAATCCAAACCCCTGAACTTCAAACTATCTACCCCGAGCCAAGAGGGTTTTCACCCCACTCTATATGCCTTTGTCTAAACCTCTGGGCGTCCTACTCAGGAAAGGACATCTGAAACTGTTAGAACAACGGCCTCTACCCGATCCATTCCCTCCAAAGCATGACCCGGCTAAGTACTGTGCTTTCCATCAACAAACCGATCATGACACCGACAGTTGCGTCTGTCATCGTCACGAGATACAAAATTTGATTGACAACAAGCTCATCGCCGCACCAGCCTAGCAAAGTCCATCGGTACTGGATCAGTGAACTTGGGGGATAATGTGATGTGATCGGCGGATGAACCACCTGTGGGCAGTGCTCAGTTTACTTCGGATGTGGCGTATGACACGCACTATTTTGAGCATTTGCGAATGCTAATTCTCGTACTTTCTGACTTGGGTGTTGAGTCAGTTCTGTGGTTTTGTTTTGAGTCTGTCTCATTGTTTTGAGTTAGTCTTTTTGATTAAGGGTCTGTCTTGTTGTGTCGAGTCAGTCCAGTTGTACGGAGGTCGGGTGATTCCGGAGGTGATACCTCGGGCATCACTGTTTTGTTTTGTGTTTGTCTTTTTGCTTCTTTTTGAGTCTGTTTCTGCCGTGGAGCCAGCTATACCAGAAGATCTGAATGAAACAGCTGTTGTTTTCATGCGTTTGTGCTTTGAGCCAGTTGTGCCAACAAATTTGAATGAAATGGCTATAGCGATCCCGGGTTTACCCTTGTTGAACAGTGATCCGGACATGTGTCCGTGGATGTTGGTAGTTAATTATTATCTTGTTTACATCCTTTTACTTCGTATTTGTATATATATATATTTTGTATAAACTGTCATATTACTATTCTAGTACGAGAATGAGTGTGCATGATCATAGCTATCTGTAAGTTGTTATTGTTGAGGATCATGTTGAGATCCCTACTGGACTTTATGTTCATCCCACGTTGTTGAATCTTTTTCAGGTGTTTAGCAGGTTGTGCTACAGGATTTGGATCTTCTTATTTGTTGGCCACGGGGCCTCTTTGTTGTTGGCGGAACACCATATGTGTAAAAGGGTTACACCCCTTCATTTGTTTATTTAAAGGTTGTAAGCCCAAGGGCAATTTATTGAGTATGTTCATGTAACATTTACTTTGCATACGAATGAGAGTATTTATATTCATTTCTATGGATTGAATGTATGAGTTTATTTCCGCATGTTATCTCTGAAATTGAATTAAGTTAATGAATTTGGTAATGGCTTCGAGTAATAAAAAGTGGTGCGTGACAGATCTAGTAGGAGTGATTTGCCCATCTTTGGCCTTTACAAAAAAGTTGTTGACCGTCGAGGGCTACTTTTTAATCTGAAAATTTCGGGATTTGGAGCACGTTGGGTTTTGTCATCTTCTCCCTTGGAGCTCCGAATTTGAGGTAGGGAACTACCAACATCTACAGACACAAGTCTGGATCACTATACAACAAGGGTAAACCCGAGATCGCTATATTGGGCTTGGTTTGGTACTTTTGTAAAAGTTTGAGGCTTTTGTGTAATTTTACAAAAGTTGGGGTTTTATTTATACTAAACCTAAATGCATGTTTGGCATAGAGAAACGGAATTAATGTTGAATCATTGATGAATATGGAACCTAAGGGTTGAAATGTTAATTATGGAAAATGATCTAATTACATTGTTTGATTAATTGGGATAATTAATTGTGAGAAATGAAGAAATGAAATGGAATTGTCGAGATTGGGATGTATGGGGTTAAAGGATGTAGTTGAAATTATTTATCGCTCACCGAATTGAAATGATGATTGAATATCCATTGTGCATTTATTTTCTGTATAGAGATAACTCCTTTGGGCTATCAGTGGAGGATAGTCGTGATTGTTGTAGACAATGCATGATGATTAGGCAAACTTGCATTTATTTTCTGTTTAGAAATAATTGCTTTGGGCTGTCAGTGGAGGATAGTCGTGATTGTTGTAGACAATGCATGTTGATTAGGCAAACAGAAACTAATCAATGGGATGTGTCATGGAATCTGACGGTTGATAGAATACATTAACCGTATGTATTGAGTGATTGTATATAGAACCAATGTGATTGTATACGTTATGTGTAGAGGAGGAGATGGGGGATGTACTCCGCGGTTTAGGGGAAGATAGGGGATGTACCTCTAAACCGGATAGTGTTGGGAGAAGATAGGGGATGAACTCCGTAGATACAGCTCATAAATGTGGGATATTGTCGTTATACATATCTGTTGAGTGTGGATACAGCTTATATGCTTATCTGTGAATGTGGGATATTGTTGTTATACATATCTGTTGTGAAGTGTGGATACAGCTTATATGCTTATCTGTGAATGTGGGATATTGTTGTCATACATATCTGTTGTGAAGTGGGGATATAGCTTATATGCTTACCTGTGAATATGGGATATAGTTTGTATACATATCTATTGAAATGATGATAGAGCTAACATGCTTATTTGTTAAAAACGGGAAAATGAAAAGTAACTTGGACTCATAAGTCGTATGACATAAATATGTGATTTATGTGAATGTATCAGTGTTGGCCATCTATCAATTGCTAATCTTTTAGTCATTGTTCATGGTTGGTTTAGTGTATTTCTACTGGGCTGTGGCTCACCCTATATGGGAATATCATTTTCAGGTACAGGTAGCATGCCACCTCCAAGGACATAGCTTGGGAGGCTAGAGGCGAACATACTTTTGTCGTTTTACTTTTGATGTATTACATGCAAAATTCAAGCCAAGGGCTTAATGTGTAATTGAGTTAGTACTCTTTTGTTGTAACCAAGTGTTAACTTGGAAAGCTGTAAGCCCGTAGGGCATTTTGCTTTTGTTGTTAACATGTAATACTTTTGTAACCAAACGCTGATGAATAGAAGAATGTGGTTATTTCATATGTCAATGAATGTCTTGTTTTGAGGGCGTTACAATGGCAGTGCTTTTCACCTACTCTTATGTGCCTTGAAAATCGTTGCATCGACCTAAGTTTTTCAAAACTTTTTGAACATTGTGATGAAAACGATGGAGGAATTCCTCGGGTTTTGCAAAATTTGATCAATTGAGAGAAAGAGAGGCGTGCTAAGCCCTTAATGATTGAGATCATGCTTGTTAATGTGAGTATGGAGAAGGATCCTGACTTGATCTAGATTGGTTCTACACTGTCTTCAACACAAGCGATTTGTCACTTTCTTAAAAGATTTCAAAAAAATGTTTTGCGCGGTCCTGCGAAGACCTGTGTGGAATCACTCTTGAGATTGTGCAGCCTAGGATCGCTCTCAGCCTCGGGATTCAACCCCTTTGCTCTCAAAACCTTGAACTTGGGTTAAGAATGGTCAAATAGTCAACCACAATGTGAGGCATGTGTGGCCAGATTCAAAGCAGCCCTCGAACTAGGGCAAGAAAGTCAGATTAAGAAGGTCAGACGTCATCAAAAGAAGCTTGAAAAGCCAGATCAGAAGCACCCCTTGAAATAGGGGCGAAAATGTTAGAGGTGCTCGAAGAGTCAAAGATGAAGATCGGCAAGAATGCCAAATCCTAGAAGGGAGGAAAGAATAAAGTATTGCTGAAGGACAACTGAGTTCCTATCCACAACACTAGGGGCAAATTCAGCCCCCCCATCGGATGGACTCCTGCATCGTCAGCAAACAGCAGCCACTCTCTTGGATTCAGATAGATTCGAGATCCTATAACCATTTGGCATAGACAAAGCTACACTTTTACCCTTGAGAGGCTCGCTGGGCGGAAAACCCGGAAGGGCAATCTAGGCAAAAGTTAGAGAAAAAAAAAAAGAGGAAAGAAAAGAAAAGAAAAGAAAAAAATGCAAAGAATGAAAAAGGAAATGAAGATAAAGAAATGAAAAAAAATTTGAAAAGAAAAAAGGAAATGAAAAGAAAAGAAAAACATAGCTCACAAGGTTGAAAACCCAGAAGGGTGGCCTTGGCAAAAGTTAGAGCGCAAAAGGAGAGGTTAATACCCGAGTGTATCTTAACCCCTGAACTACATAAGGCTTGATTCCCATCTTTGGGATACGTAGCAACTTCATTTGGAAGTCCAGCCGGAAACACTTTCGAATCCATTGTGTCCATGTAATGGTTTTGACCATCTTTGTTTTCTCTGTATCCGAGAGTTCGGTTGTGATCTTCACTATGAGAACTGGTTACAGTGCGCTGCGGTGCAATTCAAAATGACTTCATGCTTCGTCCTCTAGCATAAAGGTGGTTAGAAGCACTTTTTGTGTCTCCGAACATGGGAACACTTCAAATAGTTTTTCGATCCCGAGAACCCACGCTTCAGCTTTCAGAGGATCTAATCCGCCATGCAACTGTGGTGGTTTCATTTTCTTGAACTCTTTGGTGAGGGCTATGATTCGGTCATCATTCTGATTATCTGGCACAGGAGGTGCTGGAGGCGGAGGTGGAGGATGTGGCTGCTGCCACTGTTGTTGCCATTCCTGTTGTTGTCTCAAAGTCTCTGCTATATCCTGTATCAGTCTTTCCATTCTGTCTAGTCTGGCAGTAGAAGACTCCTCTAACTCATCACCTCCTATTCTCACCATCAGATTAAACTCGCATTATACTTTATATAGAAGATATACAGGTATGCATATACTAAAGAGCATACATAACCAAATAATTTGAAATTGAAGCCGTTCACAAACATATAACACATAGTTATTCACATTAAATAGTTAAGCGTATTCTTGGTGCTTTCAGGTTCATACTTATCACATGAATGCATCCTAGATCTCTTCTAGACGCTTATTGCCCTTTTGGACAAGTGTGTGAGTTATTAACTCGTGCTCTGATACCACTCTGTCATGACCCGAACCCGCCCCCGTGGGTTAAGGACATAACCGGCCAGTAATCATGAGATTACCTATGGCCTCAAACCAAACCAAACGTATTTTAACAGAGTTAATGGGGGCCAAATGGAAGCAATTCCAAACTTTGTCCATAGAGCTGTGCTTACATTGCACATCAAAACAAACCATATATATATATATATATATATTAATAACTCACAGCTGAAATACAGTGCTATAAAATTCTGTTCAGACAGGATCATCCAAAACTAAGTCAACCCATGGAACTATATACAGAGATATACAAAACTTCGCCAACATGAAAAAATAGAAATACATAACAAAAGGCTGAAGATGGGTCTCATGCGTGAGACACGAGGGCTGACTTTCCAAAACCTATGTTGATCCACTTAGGCTTTACAGGGGCAGGGTCTGGACCTCCCTTGGCTCACCTACAAACACATGAATGAGCGTGAGCGAAAGCACAATGAATAATATCAAGTAAAGGAAATGCATTGAAACATTATACAACAGACGGCCTTGGGCCCAATTCATTCATGCCAGCTGGCCTTTGGCCTTTTCAACTTCCATATCAGACTGGCTCTTAGGCCTGTATATCAGACTGGCTCTTAGGCCCTTATATCAGACTGGCTCTTAGGCCCGTATATCAGACTGGCTCTTAGGCCCTTATATCAGACTGGCTCTTAGGCCCTTATATCAGATTGGCTCTTAGGCCTTTATATCAAACTGGTTCTAAGGGCCTTATATCAGACTGGCTCTTAGGCCCGTTTATCAGACCAGCTCTTAGGCCCTTATATCAGACTGGCTCTTAGGCCCGTATATCAGACCGGCTCTTACGCCCTTATATCAGGCTGGCTCTTAGGCCCTTCAAACTTTTCAGATCAAACTAGTTTATAGGCCTTTCAAACTTTCATATCAAGCTGGCACATAGGCCTTTCCGACGTTCAGATCAAACTGGCTCACAGGCTTTTCGAACTTTCATATCAAACTATGTCCACCATTCAAATTAATGAAATATACAAAGCTTACATAGAAGTAGCAATTGGACAATAACATATGTTAGATATTACTCACAGTGATCTGTTGATTGGTTCGCCCTTGAACTCAACCCTACACATGCCGTGAACATAAAAGGGTCACTAACAATTCAATCCGTTCAAAATTCACATTTTCCTCTTTATGCTTCATTCTTATCTCTTTAACTCATTTGCAATGCTTAATGCATGCCTAAGAGTGTTTGCAAGTGAAAAAGAACAGAAAACGAAACACAGAATGCATTTTCAAAATTTCGGAAAACAGGGTCCCCGCTCGGGCGGACCCTTAAGGCCTGCAAAAGTACTGGATGCATCAAAATTATGCTCGATCGCGAACTTTGGCGCTCGAGCGGAAGGCCTCTTTACATGGCTCGACGCTCGAGCGTGAACTCCCCCGCTCGAGTGAACACCATATCTGCAAAAAGTGGTGGCAGCATGAAATTTACGCACGAGTGGCGGTTTCCCCGCTCGAGCGGTAATCAAACTTTCTGGAAATTCCAGAACTGTTCTTGGAGTTCAAATTCAATGTTCAAAGGTCTCAACTCATGATTTTTGGCTCAAACTTCATATATTTATGTACTAACATGGTACAAACACCAAATTACATCACAATGGAGGTCAATTTCACAATTTAATCACATACATGACTCAAACTATCTCAAACTCAACACCAACTTGCTCAAATTCAAACATTCAAGCCTTACACCCCCATTATTTGTACATGCATGTGGGAGATGCTCATCATTCACAACTTAATTGGTGAAGAGGTGATCAAAACATGAGTTTCAATTAAAATTCCACATGGATTATACATTTTTATGCTCAAACATGCAATTTCAAAGTACTTCCTCACATGCATGTGCATATAGACTACCAAATCAACAAAACCAACTTGATTTCATCATGAACAATTTATTTTATGTTCCTTATCAACATTAAACTTCAATTCACAAAGATTACAAACTAAGATGCACAAATTCACTCACCTAGGAGCCTTAATCCTCCCAAATTATGATCAAATCCTGAGTTTAATCCTCCAATTCTTCACAAACTTGAGCCTAGCCTTCAATTCCTTACACTATCTCCCTCTAGTTTGGCTCTCCCATACTCAAGAGCCCAAATCAACCAAAATGAATTCAAAAAGGAGAGATTGAGTGTATATGGCTCCTTAATATAGCCCCACTAAGTCAATTAATTTAATATTAAATAGTTGGGCACTTAATTGATCGTTCTGAATCTAATTATTTGATCCCAATCAATTTTTAATTAAATTTCACCATAGGCTCTAAAAATTACACTAATCACAATGGCACAATCAATTCCGGGTTCTGTGGCCGATAAGGCCTTCAATTTAATTTTTGAAGCAAACAATCAAACAGATATTCCTACGGTGGACAGATAGAAATTCAAAACCACATATTTTCACACAATGGCACATAAAATCATGTTAAACACATAATCATACTCAAATTGAGGACCAATTAGCACATTACGGAACAGGGGTATCACAGTCTTCCCCCCTTTAGGAAGTTGGTCCTCCAAACTTAATTTACCTTCGTTGGAAAATAAGTGTCGGTATTGTAGTCGCATTTTCTCTTCTATTCCCCATGTAGCATCCGTCCCATAGTGTTCTTTCCATTCCACTTTCACCATCGGGATGGACTTCCTTCTCAATTGCTTCACTTGTCGATCAACAATTCGTTCCTGCCACTCAGCATATTCCATATTTTCATCAATAGCTACCCGATGATAATCAATCACATGAAACGGGTCTCGGAGGTAACCCCTCAACATCGAAACATGAAACACGTTATGGATTTGTTTAAATCCCGGTGGCAAAGCAACTCTGTAAGCGACTGGACCAAGCCTTTTCAGGATCTGAAACGGCCCAATGTAACGAGGCGACAACCTGCTCTTCTTTCCAAATCTGACTTGGCCTTTCATTGGAGACACACGAATGAACACATGGTCCCCGACCTCATACTCAAGAGGTCATCTTCGAACATCTGCATAGTTCTTTTGTCGGTCCTGAGCTGTTTTGAGCCTTTGACGAATAGTCTTGATCTTCTCAGAAGTGTCTTGCACAATTTCAGACCCAAGCAAAGCTCTATCCCCGACCTCTGTCCAACAAATAGGTGATCTACACCTCCTACCATAAAAAGCCTCGTTTGGTGCCATACCGATGCTGGTGTGGAAGCTGTTGTTATAAGCAAATTCTGCAAGTGGCAAATAGTCTTCCCAGCTCCCCTGAAAAACTAAGGCACACATTCTCAACATATCCTCCAAAGTCTGTATGGTCCGTTCTGATTGCCCATCTGTCTGTGGGTGGAATGCAGTACTTAACCTTAGTTCTGTTCCCATAGCTTCCTGCAAACTCTTCCACAATCTAGACACAAATTTCGGATCTCTATCCGAAATAATAGATACCGGAACTTTGTGTAAATGGACAATCTCATCAACATAGATGGTAGCCAATCTGTAAGCAGTAAATGTAGTTTTGACAGGCAGAAAATGTGCAGATTTAGTCAGTCTATCAACTACAACCCACATAGAATCCATTCCTCGAGAAGTCCGAGGTAGGCCCACCACGAAATCCATAGTCACATGTTCCCACTTCCATTCAGGAATAGGGAGAGGTTGAAGTGGACCGCCTGATTTCTAGTGTTCAGCCTTAACTTGAAGACACTGAAGACACTTAGACACATATTCTGCAATCTCTTTCTTTATCTTAGGCCACCAATACGTTTGTTGCAAATCCCGATACATTTTGTTGTTACCCGGATGCATAGCAAATGCGGATCTGTGGGCTTCATCTAAAACCCTCTTCTTTAGTTCCAAAATGTCTGGGACACACATTCTGTTCCAAAATCTCAACACTTCGTTCTCAATGCTAAACTTTGCTTTCGGGCTTGTCTCAAATTCAACAATCACTTTCTTGAGGAATTCATCCTCCTTCTGTTTCTGTTTAATTTCTTCAATAATCGCCGGCTCGGCTGTGATAGCGGCTATCAATCCGCCTTGTTTGCACATTACCACCTCGATTTCAGATTTCTCAAAATCCTGCAAAATCTCTCTCTGTTCAGTAAGCAACCAAGCCACACTTCCTGTTGATTTTCTGCTCAAGGCATCAGCAACTGTATTGGCTTTCTCGGGGTGGTACTGAATCTCAAGATCATAGTCTTTTATCAACTCAAGCCAACTTCTATGTCGCATATTCAACTCTTTCTGTGTAAAGAAGTATTTCAGGCTCTTGTGATCTGTGAAGACTTCACACTTTGCCCCATACAAATAATGTTGCCAGATTTTCAAAGCAAATACAACTGCGGCCAATTCTAAGTCATGTGTTGGGTAGTTTTTCTCGTGTAGTCTCAACTGTCGGGAGGCGTAAGCAATAACCTTTCCGTTCTGCATTAACACACAACCCAAACCTTTATAAGATGCATCACTGAAAATCACAAAATTTTTCGTACCTGAAGGTAGTGTCAAAATCGGTGCGGTGGTCAATCTTGTTTTCAATTCATCAAAGGCTAATTCTCATTCATTGTTCCACTCAAAAGGTTGTCCCTTGCGTGTCAGTTAGGTAAGAGGCACAGCTATTTTTGAAAAATCCTTCACAAACCTCCTGTAGTACCAAGCTAAACCCATAAAACTGCGAACTTCTGTTACATTGGTCGGTGTCGGCCAATTCACAATTGCCTCTATTTTCTGTGGGTCCACTGAAATCCCTTCTCTGTTGATCACATGCCCTAAGAAAATAACTTCATCCAACCAAAACTCACATTTCTTTAGTTTAGCAAACAATTTCCTTTCCCTAAGTATTTGCAGGACAGTTCTCAAATGCTGTTTATGTTCAAATCTATCTTTAGAGTATATCAAAATGTCATCGATGAAAACTACAACAAACTCATCAAGGTAGGTTTTAAAGATTCGGTTCATTAGGTCCATAAATGCTGCCAGAGCATTAGTCACTCCAAATGGCATAACAAGAAACTCAAAATGACCATACCTTGTTCTGAACGCTATTTTCTCAACATCATCTGCCTTAACCTTCAGCTGATGATACCCAGATCTCAAGTCAATCTTAGAAAACACCTATGATCCCTGCAACTGGTCAAATAAATCATCAATACGGGGTAGGGGGTACTTGTTCTTTATGGTTACCTTGTTCAATTCCCGGTAATCGATGCACAGACGCAAAGTTCCATCCTTCTTTTTCACGAATAACACTGGTGCACCCCAAGGCGAAGTACTAGATCGGATAAATCCTTTATCAAGAAGGTCTTGCAACTGTTCTTTCAATTCTTTCATTTCGGCGGTAGCCATTCTGTAGGGAGCTTTGGAAATAGGTTGGGTGCCTGACACAGTCTCAAATGTAAACTTTATCTCCCTGTCTACCAATTCCCCTAGCAACTCATTTGGAAACACATCCGGAAATTCTCTAACAATAGGGATATCATTCAATTCAACATTCATAGATTGTTCAGTCAACACATAGCACAAATAACCCTAGCACCCTTTCCCGATTAGTTTACATGCTTTCATTGCAGATAGCAAATAAGGTGGAGGCACTACCCCATTACCCACAAACGCAATCTCTTTCTATTCGGGTGGTTTAAACACAACCCATTTTGTCACACAATCAATGGTGGCACAATATTTGGTCAACCAGTCCATGCCCAAAATTACATCGAAATGTCTAAAATTCAAGGGCAACAAATCCACATATAAGGTAGCATCCTCAACACGCATCTCACAAAATCGGTATATAAATTCACACAATATAGATTCCCCCGATGGAGCAGACACACATAGCAGATATGTCAATGGTTCTAAGGGTCTATTCAGTCTAGATGCAAATGCACATGTCACAAAAGAGTGTGTGGATCTAGAGTCAATTAACACAAAAGTATCATGATTACATATAAAAATAGTATCTGAGACAACTGCATTGGCATTCCGTGTATCACCCAGAACAAGCGCAAAAACTCTCCCCTGTCTCACGGTATCCCCGGTGGTAACAGATCTCAAAGCGTTTCCTGGCTTTGGGATCGATGCAGTGGAACTAGCAGCTTTATTTCCTCCATTTTGATTACAATCTCGGGCCATGTGCCCTTGTTTACCGCACTTGAAACAGGCCCCTGACACACGGTAACAAACCCCATGGTGCCTTTTGCTACAGATATTGCACATGGGAGATGTGTCTTGGGAAGAATTCGAAGTATTTGAGGAGCCCGTATTCTGAGATATTGCACATGGGAGATGTGTCTTGGGAAGAATTCGAAGTATTTGAGGAGCCCGTATTCTGCTTTTTCAGAAATTTCTTCTTTGAAAAGAAGCCTTGCCTTTTGTTGCCTTTCCATTTTGTTGTTGGCTTGGCTTGTCTAGCTGTGTTGGCCTCTGATATGATAGCCCTGTCTAGCACTCCAATGTAGGTTTCTAGCTTTAAGACATTCACTCTTTCAAGGATGTCACTTCGAAGCCCACCTTCAAAATGCCTCGCCTTCTTATAGTCTGTATCAATCACATGTGGCGCAAACCTGGCCAATTCAGTGAATTTGGCCTCATACTCAACCACTGTCATACTATCTTGCTTTAATTCCATAAATTCTGCTACTTTCCTATCCCAAACACACTGCGGGAAGTACTTGTCATAGAAGATTTCTAGAAATTTTGCCTAATCAGCATCTTTGTAGCTCTCACGCATTAACATCCACCATCTTCTTGCTTCGTCCTCTAGTATAAAAGTGGCTAGAAGTACTTTTTGTTTCTCCGAACATGGGAACACTTCAAATAGTTTTTCGATCCCGAGAACCCAAGCTTCAGCTTTCAGAGGATCTAATCCGCCATGGAACTGTGGTGGTTTCATTTTCTTGAACTCTTTGGTGAGGGCTATGATTCGGTCATTCTTCTCAACCTACCATTGAGACTTTGTTGTTCGAGGCCTCCAATCTTCAACAATCAATTACTAACATGAGTTTTGAAGAAAAGGTAAACCAACTATCCCAAGAGGAGCATAAGACAATGGACCATTTTCTTCAGCTCTATAGCCAATCTTTTGATGAGCTGGCCTTCTCCAAAGCTTCAGAACTTGCCAAGTGTTTTGAGTCTATTCAAAAGCTAGTTCCAAGGCTATTTGACTCAGATCAAGCTCAAGCTTTTCAAAGCTTCTTGGATGTTCTTCCTCAACGCATTTTAGCCATTATCAAGCATCATGCTGAGTCAGAAGCCAACAAAGCTCAAGTCAGCTAGTTAAAGTCAATGGCTGCTTCTTTGACTGATGCCTCTCAAGCCCTCCAAGACACCATGGCTCAAGATAACCTGTCATGACCCGAACCTGCCCCCGTGGGTTAAGGACATAACCGGCCAGTAATCATGAGATTACCTACGGCCTCAAACCAAACCAAACGTATTTTAACAGAGTTAATGGGGGCCAAATGGAAGCAATTCCAAACTTTGTCCATAGAGCTGTGCTTACATGGCACATCAAAACAAACCATATATATATATATATATTAATAACTCACAGCTGAAATATAGTGCTATAAAATTCTGTTTAGACAGGATCATCCAAAACGTAGTCAACCCAGGGAACTATATACAGCCATATACAAAACTTCCCCAACATGACAAAATAAAAATACATAACAAAAGGGCGAAGATGGGTCTCGTGCGTGAGACACGAGGGATGACTTTCCAAAACCTGTGTTGATCCACTTAGGCTTTACTGGGGCTGGGTCAGGACCTCTCTTGGCTCACCTACAAACACATGAATGAGCGTGAGCGAAAGCCCAGTGAATAATATCAAGTAAGGAAAATGCACTAAAACATTATACAACAGACAGCCTGAGGCCCAATTCATTCATGTCAATTGGCCTTTGGCCTTTTCCACTTTCATATCAGATTGGGTCTTAGGCCTTTATATCAGACTGGCTCTTAGACCTTTATATCGGACTGGCTCTTAGGCCCTTATATCAAACTGGCTCTTAGGCCCATATATCAGACTGGCTGTTAGGCCTTTATATAAGACTAGCTCTGAGGCCTTTATATCAGACTGGCTCTCAGGCCCTTATATCAGACTGGCTCTTAGGCTCGTATATCAGACTGGCTCTTAGGCCCTTATATCAGACTGGCTCTTAGGCTCGTATATCAGACCGGCTCTTAGGCCCTCATATCAGACTGGCTCTTAGGCCCTTCAAACTTTTAAGATCAAACTGGCTCATAGGCCTTTCAAACTTTTAAATCAAACTAGCACATAGGCCTTTCAGACGTTCAGATCAAACTGGCTCATAGGCCTTTCAAACATTGATATCAAACTGTGTCGACCATTCAAATTTACGAACTTTACAAAGCTTACATAGAAGTAGCAATTGGACAATAACATACGTCGGATATTACTCACAGTGATCGGTTGATTGGTTCGCCCTTGAACTCGACCCTACACATACGATGAACATAAAAGGGTCACTAACAATTCAATCCGTTCAAAATTCACATTTTCCTCTTTAGGCTTCATTCTTATCTCTTTAACTCATTTACAATGCTTAATGCATGCCTAAGAGTGTTTGCAAGTGAAAGAGAACGGAAAACGAAACACAGAATGCATTTTCAAAATTTCGGAAAACAAGGTCCCCACTCGAGCGTGGACTTCCCCGCTCGAGCGGACCCTTAAGGCCTGCAAAAGTACTGGATGCATCAAAATTACGCTCGATCGCGAACTCTGGCGCTCGAGCGGAAGGCCTCTCTACATGGCTCCACGCTCGAGCATGAACTTCGCCGCTCGAGCGGACACCGTGTCTGCAAAAAGTGCTAGAAGCATGAAATTCATGCTTGAGCGGCGGTTTCCCCGCTCGAGCGGTAATCAAACTTTCTGGAAATTCCAGAACTGTTCTTGGAGTTCAAATTCGATGTTCAAAGGTCTCAACTCATTATTTTTGGCTCAAACTTAATATATTTATGTACTAACATGGTACAAACACCAAATTACATTTCAATGGAGGTCAATTTCACAATTTAATCACATGCATGACTCAAACTAGCTCAAACTCAACACCAACTTGCTCAAATTCAAACATTCAAGCCTTACACCCCCATTATTTGTACATGCATGTGAGAGATGCTCATCATTCACAACTTAATTGGTGAAGAGGTGAACAAAACATGAGTTTCAATTAAAATTGCACATGGATTATACATTTTTATGCTGAAACATGCAATTTCAAAGTACTTCCTCACATGCATGTGCATATAGACTACCAAATCAACAAAACAAACTTGATTTCATCATGAACAATTTATTTTATGTTCCTTATCAACATTCAACTTCAATTCACATAGATTACAACCTAAGATGCACAAATTCACTCACCTAGGAGCCTTAATCCTCCCAAATTATGATCAAATCTTGAGTTTAATCCTCCAATTCTTCACAAATTTGAGCCAAACATTCAATTCCTTACACTATCTCCCTCTAGTTCAGCTCTCTCACACTCAAGAGCCCAAATCAGCCAAAATGAATTCAAAAAGGAGAGATTGAGTGTATATGGCCCCTTAATATAGCCACACTAAGTCAATTAATTTAATATTAAATAGTTGGGCACTTAATTGATCGTTCTGAATCTAATTATTTTGATCCGAATCAATTTTCAATTAAATTTCACCATTGGCTCTAAAAATTACACTAATCACAATGGCACAATCAATTCCGGGTTCTGTGGCCGATAAGGCCTTCAATTTAATTTTCGAAGCAAACAATCAAACAGATATTCCTACGGTGGACAGATAGAAATTCAAAACCACATATTTTCACACATTGGCACATAAACTCATGTTAAACAGATAATCATACTCAAATTAAGGACGAATTAGCACATTGCAGAACAGCGGTATCACAGGACTGCTCGACTCTCCCTTAATGATTCATGCCCATCTTCTTCCTCAACTAGGTTTCTTCTCTCTTCTCCTCTTTTCTTCAACCCCAAACCCCTAAGCAAGGTGTTTGAAAGATTTTTCAGAGATTTCATCTCTTTCATTCATTTCCCACTTTGTCCTTGCTCGGTTTATCGAAAAGCGCAACATTTGACAAAATGCGAGCCTCAGAACATCGTAGAAACGTTTTTTCAAAAATATTTTGAAAGAGAGGATTTTAAAGTCTAAAAACCATTCAAAATAGCTTTGGTCCAAAATGGGGTGTAAGGTTAGGATTTGACTTTCCCCTTCGCCGAAGAAATCGACCTTTGCATAGCATAGCCTACATCATCAAGTAAGCCATTAGTAGAGCCTATGTCTTAAGGTCAGTCAAAAATGGGGTGTCTATAAAGGCAGTATTAGATTGGAGACAACCAAAGACCGTGTCAGAAATTCGCAGTTTCTTAAGATTGGCCGATTATTACTGGAGGTTCATCCAAGATTTCTCCAAACTAGCTAAACCAATGACTCGTTTGACGCAAAAAGGAGTAAAGTATGAGTGGGACGAAGATTGCGAAAAATCCTTCCAAGAGCTAAAGAAGAGGTTAACTAGTGTGCCAATTTTGACCATCCCAGAACGAGAAGTGGGGTATACTATGTATTGCGATCTGTCTAAAGAAGGGTTAGGGTGTGTGCTCATGCAAAATGGAAAGGTAGTCGCGTATGGATCCAGGCAGCTGAAACCTCATGAGCGTAACTACGCAACACATGACTTGGAGTTAGCAGCCGTAGTTTTTGCCCTAAAGCACTGGCGACATTACCTGTATGGGGAACAATTTGAGATTTTCATAGATCACAACAGTTTGAAGTATCTATTTACACAGAAGGACCTCAACTTGAGACAGAGACGATGGATGGAGTATCTTGAAGATTTCCAGTTCACTCTCTCATATCATCCCGATAAAGCCAATGTAGTAGCGGATGCTCTCATTCGCAAGAACAGAGGGATGATGGTTAATATCTCCGTCAAAGAATGGGATATGGTTAAGACACTCAATGAATTCAGGATCCAAATAGAATCTCAAGATACAAAAGTATATCTTAGTGCACAGAAAGTGATGCCTAAGTTGATGACTGAGATCATGGAGGCCCAGAAGCACGATCAGGAGGTAGCCTATATCAAGGGATGTCTGGAATCGGGAGAACCCATGCCCAATTGGGTAATTCACCCTGATGGGAGTTTAAGATACCAAGGTAGATTGTTTGTACCAAGTGACGAGCTGCTTAGAGAAAAGGTACTTAAGGAATGTCATCATTCTGTATTTGCGGTACATCCAGAAGGGACTAAAATGTACCATGATTTGAAGAGGCAGTATTGGTGGAATGGAATGAAGAGGGAAGTGGCTAAATTTGTAGCGAAATGTCTGACATACCAATAAGTGAAGGCGGAACATCGGTTTTTAATCGTGACTCGATTGAGTTGACGATAATCAATGCATAGCCTCAACGACCCACCCTTCCTTTTAGCAAACAACACGGGTGCTCCCCTTGGCGAAGTACTTGGCCTAATGAATCCTCTCTCGAGCAATTCTTGTAGTTGTGTCTTCAATTCTGGTAGTTCTACCGGTGCCATACGATACGGGGCCATGGATATTGGGGTAGTTCTAGGATGTAGCTCGATGCTCAAGTCTACTTCTCAGGTTGGTGGCAATCCCGGTAATTCCGTAGGAAATACATCTGCATATTCACATACTACGCGCAGAAGTTCTAATTCTCCTTGGCCCTCCTCATTTAAAATTAGACTTGCTATCTTACTCATAACTTGATTGCACCACTGCGTCCTATGTTTTGTTGAAGCCATGGGGTCTTGTCTATCCCCCTTAAACTGGAAACGAGTTCCATCTTGCGTGTGAGCTACCACTTTTCTCTGATGACAGTTGATCACTGCTCGGTAGGCAGACAACCAATCCATGCCCAAAATGATATCAAAGTCTGACATTTCCATGACACGAAGGTCGCCCATTAAGTGTAAGTTCGACATTCCTATCTTACAGTCCCTACAGATCAATTCTATCCGAACGCATCCTCCCATAGGTGACATTACATTTAAGGCAGTTTCTAAAGGTTCACATGTAAGTTCTAATGACTTAGCACAAGCAGAGGATATAAAAGAATGTGATGCACCAGTATCAAATAAAATATGTACCCAAGAATTGTATAGCACTAAATTACCCTCAATTACAGACGGGTCTGCTTCTTCCTCTTGCAAGGCAAAGAATCTTTCGGTTGCCTTCTGGTTGCCACTGGTCTTGGCGTTCTGAGTTCCCCACTCTTCTGGTGCTGCTGCCCAGTCGATCCTGTCTTTTTCGTCCAAGGATTCTGTGCACCTAATGCCTGGGCATTTGCTCCGGAACCTCCTCCTTGGTACCCAGATGGAGGGAGTTGGGGGCATTTGCTCTTTTTGTACCCTAATTGTTGGCAATGAAAGCACTAGATTTGTCCCGTCAACCTTTGTTGATAACCTCCTTTCTGGATCTGTTGTTGCGGTTGCTGTCGTGGTTGTGGTTTGGAGTAGGGCTTCGGGGTCATGTTTCCTTTTTGGTTCCTCTGAGGTCCAATAGACGTCTGACTCCCTCTCGTCTTGTTCCATGCCTTTCTAGCGTCGGTTACTTCTCTTTCAGACTCTAACGCCGTTTCCAACACCTCAGCATATGAGGGGAATCGTTGCAGAAGAACTCTTCCCCAGATTGTAAGGTCCAACCCCCACTCAAACATCCTTGCCTTCTCTTCATCATTTGTTGCATATCTAGTTGCGTAACGGACTAACTCTTCAAATTTTGCAGCATACTGAGTCATGGTCATATTTCCTTGTTCCAAGTTTTGGAATTCCTTGACTCGTTCTCGGTGGACCGTATTTGGGAAATATTTATTTAGGAATAGTTCCTTGAACTAGTTCCATGATAGGCTCGCCACGTCGCGAGTATTCTTGATTGACTCCCACAAGTTGTTAGCTTCCTCATCAAGCTCGAATACTGCCAAAGCTATTCTGTCAGCGGCCTCAATTATGCCCATGGTGTCTAGCATTTTCTCTATCTGCCGAAGCGAATTTTCAACTACCTTTGGGTCCAGTGCCTGTGAACTTTGGAGGCCTCTGCTTTCGAAACTCAAAAAAGAGTCGAGTCCTCTCATTTGACAGATTGTTCCTTACTTGCCCTAATTCCTCCAAACTTTGATGTCCTAGATTATTGGGAATGTTAGCCCTTGTGGGAACATGTCTGTGTTGGTTGGGAGGACGAAATCTCTTTGGCGGATTTCTAGTTACTAACACCTAACTTGTAACCTTTGTTTATTTATTTTGAGAATCATGCTTTATGCTTGATGTTATATTTGTGATTGTGTATTGGATTGGAAAAAAAGACGGGGTGTGTGTGTGTTTACTGGGAATTCAAAGCTCACGGCGTATCATGCCAGGTGACGAAGAGGAACTTATAGCTGGAGACGAAGAGCCTAAAACCTTCGAAGACTTCCAAAGTCACACTTTCAAAGAAATTTTTTGAGTTTAATATATGTTAGTTAGCATGTTTTCATCATAAAAGAGATGAAAATTTTCCCTTAGTGGATCCCTTTTCCAATAAGTCTTCTTATTTTGGGTATTGTACCTTAGAATCTGTTTTTGCAGCCCACTTTCGAAAATTCTAGCAAAATGTATAAAATTATTCTGGACCTCTATTTAATATCAAAATCTTCCTTAAGAAGTTAGCTTTCAACTAAAATTAGTTTTTGATGGTAAAACAGTGAGTGCTTTGCAAGAAAATCAAATTTTCGTATGATCGACGAATCTAGACAGCGCTGGAGTGTTTTCTAAATAACTTAAAATCTAGAAAAGCTATCCCATTTCCGAAATATGTTCTGGAAATTAGATTAGATTCTCTACAAACCATAGGAAGGCTGATTCCGGTAAAAGTTCTAAAATAGCCCTTCTATTCTAATCCTTATGTGATATCGAATTTGGAAATCCTGATATGCTTAGGTGCTTTATGCTCTTGTGTTCATGAGAATGCTTATTAGGGTATGATCATATCTTGGCATGATGTTGTACATATTACAGTTATGTTCTTATCCTCCATCTTAATGATGCATGCTTATGTGGGTATTATTATCTTGTTAAGATTGGTTTAACCTTGATTTAAAACATTTAACTAAACGGGAAACTTAATTGGGATGGTATTGGGCTTTCGGTCACTTGAGTAAAGATGATAATGTGTGATGTGTGGATTGTAGGATGCGTTCCCTACTTGGAAGTTAAAGTCTTGCGCAAGTGGTTTTCAGAACCCTTGAACGGAACGGTTGTATTTGGACCCTAGGTGGTTTGGTGTGAGGAGGGATTTGGGCAAGGCCCATTATTACCGTCTCTTTTGAGGCCCTGCGGTTGGCGCTACGCGGTATATAACCGTTGGTAGGCATCCGAGGTTAGTTCTGCAACAAAGTAGTAAAAGAGGGGGCATACCGAATAATCCGAGTCTGATTCTTGTGGTTGGGAGGATGAAGTCTCTTTGGGGGATTTCTAGTTTACTAACACCTAACTTGTCGCCTTTGTTTATTTATTTTGAGTATCATGCTTTATACTTGATGTTATATTTGTGATTGTGTATTGGACTGGGAAGAAAAAAGACGGGGTATGTGTGTGTTTACTGGGCATTCAAAGTTGACGGCGTATCATGCCAAGTGACAAAGAGGAACTTATAGCTGGAGACGAAGAGCCTGAAACCTTCGAAGACTTTTGGCTATCTTAGTAAAGTTAGAAACTTCCTTTTGATGTTTTGTAAGACTCATGTGAAGATTTAAATTTTCTTGGGATGTAATGTAACGAAACAAGCTTTTGAATTAAGGATATTCGTGGTTGTTATGTATTTATATTATATGTATATGTATGAACCTTATCGTTGCTTATGAGACCTTGTCGCCCCGATTCTACACTATTGGTTGTAGTCAAGGAAGAGTCACGAATGAGTCCTGTGGTCAATAACCAAGTAAGATCCCAGTTCGCCGGAGGAGTCAAATTAGCCTCCCTTCTAAGTCCGGTTTTCTTAGGCAGCGTACTACCCTTTTGACAGATCTTAAAAAGTATTGACACAAGATCTCACATGCAACGATAAGGTTCATACATATACGTAGAATTTAAATACATAACAACCACAAATATCCCTAATTCAAAAGCTTGTTCGGTTACATTACATCCCATGAGAATTTAAATCTTCACATGAGAGTTACAAAACATCAAAAGGAAATTTCTAACTTCACTAAGATAGCCAAAAGTCTTCGAAGGTTTCAGGCTCTTCGTCTCCAGCTATAAGTTCCTCTTCGTCACCTGGCATGATACGACGTGAGCTTTGAATGCCCAGTAAACACACACCCCCCCCGTCTTTTTTTTTTTTTTCCAGTCCAATACACAATCACAAATATAACATCAAGTATAAAGCATGATACTCAAAATAAATAAACAAAGGTTACAAGTTAGGTGTTAGTAAACTAGAAAACCAAGTAAGATCCCAGTTCGCCGGAGGACTCAAATTAGCCTCCCTTCTAAGTCCGGCTTTCTTAGGCAGCGCACTACCCTTTTGATAGATCTTAAAAAGTATTGACACAAGGTCTCATAAGCAACGATAAGCTTCATACATATACGTAGAATATAAATACATAACAACCACGAATATCCTTAATTCAAAAGCTTGTTCCGTTACATTACATCCCAAGAAAATTTAAATCTTCACACGAGTCTTACAAAACATCCAAAGGAAATTTCTAAATTTACTAAGATAGCAAAAGTCTTCGAAGGTTTCAGGCTCTTCGTCTCCAACTATAAGTTCCTCTTCGTCACCTGGCATGATACGTCATGAGCTTTGAATGCCCAGTAAACACACACACACCCTGTCTTTTTTTTTTCCCCAGTCCAATACACAATCACAAATATAACATCAAGTACAAAGCATGATATTCAAAATAAATAAACAAAGGTTACAAGTTTGGTGTTAGTAAACTAGAAATCTCCCAAAGAGATTTCGTCCTCCCAACCACGAGAATCGGATTCAGATTATTCAGTATGCCCCCTTTTTTGCTGCTTTGTTGCAGAACTAACCTCGGATGCCTACCAACGGTTATATAACACGTAGTGCCAACCGCAGGGCCTCAAAACAGACAGTAATAATGGGCCTTGGCCAAATCCCTCCTCCCACCAAACCACCTAGGGTCCGAATACGATCGCTCCGTTCTAGGGTTCCAAAAACCACTTGCGCAAGACTTTAACTTCCAAGTAGGGAACGCATCCCAACAATCTACACATCACACATTATCATTTTTACTCAAGTGACCGAAAACCCAATACCATCCCAATTAGGTTTCCTGTTGAGTTAAATGTTTTAAAACAAGGTTAGACCAATCTTAACAAGATAATAACATCCACATAAGCATGCATCATTAAGATGAAAGAAAATGAGAACATAACCGTAATATGTACAACATCATGCCTAGATATGATCATACACTAATAAGCATTCTCATGAACACAAGAGCATAAAACACCTATGCATAACCGGATTTCCAGATTCAATATCACATAAGGATTAGAGTAGAAGGGCTATTTTAGAATTTTTACCATACTCGGCCTTCCTATGGTTCGTAGAGAATCTAATCTAATTTCCAGAACATATTTCGGAAATGGGATAGCCTTTCTAGATTTTAAGTTATTTAGAAAACACTCCAGTGCTATCCAGATTTGTCAATCATTACGAAAATTTGATTTTCTTGCAAACCGCTCACTGTTTTACCATGAAACTAATTTTAGTTGAAAGCTAACTTCCTAAGGAAGATTTTGACATGAAATAGAGGTCCAGAATAATTTTATACATTTTACTAGAAATTTTTGAAAGTAGACTACAAAAACAGATTCTAAAGTACAATACCCAAAACAAGAAGATTTATGGGAAAAGGGATCCACTAAGGGAAATTTTTCGTCTCTTTTATGATGAAAACATGCTAACTAACATATACTAAACTCAGAAAATTTCTTTGAAAGTGTGCCTTTAGAAAGTTTGAGGAATTGGTATGAAAAAATGGTTTTGTGCTGAGATGAGGGAAAATACAAGAGAGGTAGAATCATGGCTCAACCCTTATCATTTTTAACACAAGTAGCTCATCAATGACACATCTGAAAACAATATTTAGAACCCTTAAGAACATGTATTTGAAAAAGGAAAAAGTAAAAGAAGGTTGTGTTGTGGCTTACTTGCTAAGCTTTGAACAAGATGGCTCTCTTCTCCGATCCTCTTCCTCTGAAGACTTCTCTCTTGTTCTCCTTCATCTCCTCTAGCCGAATGTGTGTGTGAGTGTGATGCTTGTGTTTCCCATGCTAGGGAGCGGTGATATTTATGGGCCAATTTGGTGTAAAATGACATAGAAGCCCACTAATTGGAATTGAATGGACAAGCTAGGATTTACTTGGAGTTCAATGGATTAGAAGTGATTAGGGAGCTTAACCTTGGGATTAGGCAACACCTAGTTAATTCCTAGTTGAATAGTTTTTTTTTTTTTTGGTTTCTAGAAAACCATGATTATAACTCTTGAAAATAGGCTTCTCGCTTCTCATTAGGGTGGCCGGCCATTGGGAAAGGTGATGGCGCCATTTTTTTAAATCAATCTGGGTACTAGGAGCATAATCCTCAATGTATATATTTATATAGATCACAATTAATTGATGATTCTTATAGTATAAGGTAGGTACATGTACTAGTTTTGGGGAAAAATGAGTAAAGTATGGAAAAAGGAGTAAAGTATGAGTGGGACGAAGCTTGTGAAAAATCCTTCCAAGAGCTAAAGAAGAGGTTAACTAGTGTGCCAATTTTGACCATCCCGGAACGAGAAGTGGGGTATACTGTGTATTACGATGCGTCTAAAGAAGGGTTAAGGTGCGTGCTCATGCAAAATGGAAAGGTAGTCGCGTATGGATCCAGGCAGCTGAAACCTCATGAGCGTAACTACCCAACACATGACTTGGAGTTAGCGGCCATAGTTTTTTCCCTAAAGCAATGGCGACATTACCTGTATGGGGGACAATTTGATATTTTCACAGATCACAAAAGTTTGAAGTATCTATTTACACAGAAGGACCTCAACTTGAGAGTAAAGTATGAGTGGGACGAAGCTTGTGAAAAATCCTTCCAAGAGCTAAAGAAGAGGTTAACTAGTGTGCCAATTTTGACCATCCCGGAACGAGAAGTGGGGTATACTGTGTATTACGATGCGTCTAAAGAAGGGTTAGGGTGCGTGCTCATGCAAAATGGAAAGGCAGTCGCGTATGGATCCAGGCAGCTGAAACCTCATGAGCGTAACTACCCAACACATGACTTGGAGTTAGCGGCCATAGTTTTTTCCCTAAAGCAATGGCGACATTACCTGTATGGGGGGCAATTTGATATTTTCACAGATCACAAGAGTTTGAAGTATCTGTTTACACAGAAGGACCTCAACTTGAGACAGAGACGATGGATGGAGTATCTTGAGGATTTCCAGTTCACTCTCTCATGTCATCCCGGTAAAGCCAATGTAGTAGCGGATGCTCTCAGTCGCAAGAATAGAGGGATGTTGACTAATATCTCCGTCAAAGAATGGGATATGGTTAAGACACTCAATGAATTCAGGATCCAAATAGAATCTCAAGATACAAAAGCATATCTTGGTGCACAGAAGGTGATGCCTAAGTTGATGACTGAGATCATGGAGGCTCAGAAGCACGATCAAGAGGTAGCCTATATCAAGGGACGTCTGGAATCAGGAGAACCCATGCTCAATTGGGTAATTCACCCCGATGGGAGTTTAGGAGGCCGAGCCCGAATCATCTCCGGTTTCATCCTCAGACGACTCTGCCTCTGCCTCTGTCTCAGACTCATCATCGTCTGGAATCGGTGTCGTAAGCTGCTCCCAACATGAGTGTGCCCCCGCTTTAGTGCGAGGGTGTACTGCGGTCCCTCGCCCTGCTCTCCTTCCTCCTCGGGCAGATGCAGATGGTCCTGCTGGAGCACCCCTTGCAACCAACATCTGGAACGGGGCCTGAAAAAGGACAAATGGTAAATACATCAGTTATGCTACGCAAAACAGTGTATCAAAACAGAATACAATGTGTGAGTACAGTGTATGAATGATGTGAACAGTATATCAGAACAGAATACAGTGTGTGAGTACAGTGTATGAATGCCATGAGTAGTGTACCAGTACAGAATACAGTGTGTGCGTACAGTGTATGAGTGCTATGAGCAGTATATCAGTACAGAATGCAGTGACTGAGTGGAGTGTATGAATGCTGTAAATAACGCTGTGAAACAGTGTACGGGTTACAATGTATCAATGCCATGAGGGCTATGTATGAAGTGCTGTGCTGATAATGCGATGCATTAGATTATGAAGAGTTTGAGATTGTGGTTGAAAGAGCTTACCGGGATACTGTAAATAGCCAGCAAGTCGAGGCTCCGCTGTAGCATCCCCATCACGGAGGCAGCCAACTCCAAGGACTGGCGCGTATACTCGGCAGAAGCCTGTAAGGGTATTAGAGATATCAGTATTCTGTGGTACATCAAGAGAAATGAAATGACTTTACATGATACAAAATGCAGTAATACATACCGGGGGCAAGCCGTGGAATCCGACTAGCTCGTGATCTGCCGGAGAGGGAGCAATGGGGATCTGGTAGGTCTCCCCACCCTGCCCTCGGTAAGTCATCATCGTAGGTAAAGCTGGCCACTCGCCTCTCTGCTTTCTCCGAGATCCGCTCCTGCCGCAAGCCCGAGCCGCCCTCCGTACTCCTACCCCGACTGCTGGGGCCGCAGGCCTCTCCCTCTCAGCTTTGTGAGGACCGGTCAGAGGTGGCATCAAATAGGCCTGGATATACTCAGTGTAGTCGCCCTCACCTCTAAAGCCCTTCGAGTCCCAACCGATCGTATAATCGGCCATCTCCTATGGAGTGTACACCTTTGTCTACCTCATGGTCGTAGGAGGCAGCTCCGGAACTGTCTGCTCTGGCATGCCTAAGGTCTGCCGCAAGAAGCGCTCGCCCAGGTACCAGGCGCGGCAGACAGGGCCCTCTAGCAAAACTCTGAATCGAGCTGTCTCTCGTGCACCAACATACCGGTCCCGCACTACGTCAGGCAATGGAGCCTAAGGCTGCCAGGTAACCTGCAAATACAATACAGTTTGTTACCTACTGATATTGAAAGAATAATGTAAAGCGAAGCTTAAACGAACTGAAATGTTTGACATACGTCGGCTGCGGTGATGGTATCGAAATAGCGGCGAAAGAACATGAAAGACTCCCGCGGCCTCCGCTCACATCTCACGTCAAAACGATGAGAGAACGGGACACCAAGGGGAATCTCCTCGTTTGGCACTAGGGCAAGCCTCGGGAAGTAGGCATATACCCACAACTACAGGGTATAACAGAGCAGACATCAGTATGCTTATCAGATAAAGCAGAATGCAGAATAAAGCAGAAATCATATAACCATGTATCATGTAGTGTATCGTGCAGGGTATACAGTGTGTGCAGTATACAGTCAATGTAAGGCAGATTGCATGTTTGCAGTTTGTGTAGTATACAGTCAGTGTAAGGCAGATTGCATGTTTGCAGTTTGTGCAGTATACAGTCAGTGTAAGGCAGAAAGCAATATGTGCAGTGTATTGTGCAGAGTGTACAGATAATGTGAAACGGAACTGAAAAGACAAGAAAAGGGAATATGTACCTCCCAAGCTCGCCAGTAGCCTCCGAGCAACTGTCTGCTGAGGCGGGAGCATAAACTCATGTAGCCATAGAGAGTGGCCAAGCCTGCGCCACCCCAGTCATAACGGTGGATCCGTGTCACATCCACCAGCGCGCTCAGCAAGTAGAGGGCGACGGTGTTCGCCCGGTCGGCAAACAGAGTGGTCCCCAGCAAGAACATGATGAAATTGCAGGCGTACTACTCCTCCTTCTCCTGGGTAGTCGGCGCCTGGATCCGAAATGGGCCTCGAACCAAGAGTATCGCACTAACCATGCTTGAGTGAGAGGCGGCTGGGTGCCGAGAAGGTAAAGCTGAGTGGCATCCCACTCGTCCATGTCGATATCAAAGGGGATCGAATCACCCCCCACTCCGATGCCTGTGAGCATGGAGAAGTCGAAGGGAGTCATCGTCATCTCCTCGGTGGCGAAAAGGTGGAAGGAGTCGGTGGTGTCCCACCACTTCTCCGCCAATGCAGCAAGAAACGGCCCACACGCAGTAAGGCGCAAGAGCCCCATGCAGAAAGTCCCAAATTCGGCCCGATCGACGATGCGATGAACCGCATCAGGTAGCTCCATGTACCAACCTCGGGCGGCGACGTTCCCATACCCCTGGAGGGCATGGGAATCTCCCTGTGGTAAAAAAAAATAGTTACAAAGCAGTGTTACAAATACAGTGTTGAATGCACTCAGGTTCAGTGGAAAATGCAGCTTGTGTACACGTGTTCAGATTCAAACAGATATCGAGTACAGGTGTGCTCACAGTGAACTCCAGCATATGATGTATCAGTGTGTTTGAGTGGTTCAGTGAAAGTGCAGTGTGTGTGCGCGTGTTCAGATTCAAACAGATATCAAGTGCAGGTGTGCTCGCAGTAAACTCCAGCATATGATGTATCAGTGTGTTTGAGTGGTTCAGTAAAATGCAGTGTGTGTGCACGTGTTCAAATTCAAACAAATATCGGGTGTAGGTGTGCTCGCGGTGAACTCCAGCATATGATGCGTCAGTGTGTTTGAGTGGTTTAGTAAAAATGCAGTGTGTGTGCACGTGTTCAGATTCAAATAGACATCAAGTGCAGGTGTGCTCGCAGTGAACTCCAGCATATGGTGTATCAGTGTGTTTGAGTGGTTCAGTAAATATGTAGTGTGTGTGTACGTGTTCAGATTCAAACGGAGATCAAGTACGGGTGTCTTCGCAACGAACTACAGTATGCAGTGTACTAGTGTGTCTGAGTTAAGCAGTTAAAGAATAGAATCGACTATTGCAGTTTTGTATTCTACACTGCAGAAAATGAAAGGAAGAAGAGTGTACCTCGGAAGCGCCGAAGGATAGGTGTGACTCTGGTTCGTGCAATAGAAGCTCCGGTGCCACACCCGTCGCTTGGCTCCGGAAGTGGCGGATGCAGTCAGGAGGTAACACATGTATCGTCGACCTGTAGGTCGCCGTGTCAAATGGCCGAATGTGAAGAGGCAAGAGCTCAGCCTTGAGGTCCACGTCCATCACTGGAGGACTCCCGACTAGTGGTACGTCATCTGCCATCTCAAGAATGGTGTGAAAATGGCCAAAAACGTGAAAACCAAGCACAAATATGAAAAGTCAACCCTAAGGTCAACCCCGAGAGGGTGAAAATGGAAGAAAATGTTGAAGTGCGGAAAAAGGCACGAAGATCAAGGAAAACTTCGGAGAAACAAACCCTAGGTGATGGAAATCAAGAAAACTACACCGAAATCAAGTTTTGTTCGGTTCAAAATGTGCGAAATCGGAAGGATTTCGCGAATCAAACGATGAAAAAGTGTCTAGAACACGAGAAAAACAAGGATCGAGGGTTGGAAAATAACCTAGAGAGAGAGGGGAGAAGTTTTTGAGCTTGGGCAAGTGAAGAAATAAGGGCTAGAAGCCCTATATTTAAAGACTCGTGGCCAAAGGACAAAACTGCCCCGATACAGGCATTTTTGGCCAGTCGGCCACATTGTTGGCCGGTCGGTCAAATAGATGCCCGATGGCCTTGTTTTGTGCCCGATGGATAGCCGGTGGTCTTCCCCGGTGGCCGGTGAACCTCCTACACCCTTGTTTGGGTCATTTATGTGGTTTGGGACCTTCTTTACTCAACACGGTGCAAGAGAGTGCATTTCCGAAGCTTGACCGACCTTCGTGTTGACCTCGAGCCGTGTCTTCTGTGCGTGGTACTAGATACGTACGCGGTGTATCCTTTTTGTATCCTTTTGTCTCTTGCGAGATTCGGAAGTTGCTCCACATGTGTTACGTTACAACATTTTGTCGTGAACGCGCATGGGTTATATGTCATTTCACTCGCATTGTTATGCACATATGTTATGCGTTGTCACGCATGCCACACTTGCATTGTCATGCATTTCTCTATCTTGCATTGTCATGCATTTCTCTTATCTTGCATTGTTATGCGTGTTTCATTTGCATTGTCATGCATCTCTCTACTGCATCATCTACTA
Source organism: Camellia sinensis (assembly GCF_004153795.1). NCBI lineage: Eukaryota > Viridiplantae > Streptophyta > Magnoliopsida > Ericales > Theaceae > Camellia > Camellia sinensis. The sequence goes on from NW_021026104.1 coordinate 358,680, forward strand.
TGCCTATTGCATTGTACATAGCATACATTACATGCATTCATTGCATACAGAATATGTATTGCATTGTAGTGCACTTCCACCTGCATTGTCATGCATTCTTCGCTGGCGTCGACACGCATGTTTCGCGTCCACTTGCATTGTCATGCACTCCATTCCATCCATTGCATATAGAATATATTGCATTGTAGGTTGCATGCATTATCCATCTATGGCTTGCGCCTTTCCGTGTTGAGCTTGGTCTGGTATGTGCCCATACTTTTCACGTTGAAGCACGGTTATGATATTATGTGTACACACCTAGTGTTGAGGGTGATGGCGCCATTTCTATGTTAGACGTGGTTTGTTTGTGTCCATGCTTTTCCTGGGCAAGATATGTTTTGGCCGCGTGCTTTGTCCATTTCATTCATCGCATTGTAGTGCTGTATGTTGCATCCAGCATTTATGATCACTATCTTTCCTCAGAAGGTCATTCCTCACTTATATCATGCCAGGCGACGATGTTCCTGGACCTTCGTCCAGGAAGAGGACGAGGACAGACTCTCATGCCTGAGGCCCGTTGACATTGATCTAGACTTCTGCTGTTTTTCTTCTTTTTTCGCTCTTCTTTTTGTTGGTAGATTGAGCACATTGTACTGCCACAGGCAGGTTTTGTTTTCTTCAAAACTATGTACTTGAAAAGATGATGGAATAAAACAAACTTTTTCCTAAAAAAGTGTTGCATCGCATATTTCAAACATCGCATCGCATCATATTACATAACAATGTTATTGAATTGGAAATTGAACATGCATGTATCACCAGGTCAGGTAGACCAACGTAGCAACTTAACTCAATAAGCAACCATAAAACCTTGACAAGTTTACAACTTGATAAGCAAAGAGCAACAACTCGATAAATATAATTGCGACAACTTGGTAATCAAGTGAGCAACAACTCGATAGACAAATGAGCGACAAAATAAGCAACAACTTGATAAGCAAATGAGCTACAACTCGATAAACAAATGAGCAACAACTCGAGAAGCAAATAAACAACAACTCGATAAACAAATGAACAATAACTCGATAAACAAAATTGAAGTAACACAGGTGCGACTTCGCAAAATTAACACCAGAAAGCACTGGCAGTGGAACTAAACACAAGTTCGCAACATGTTCAACACAAAGACTGCTCATTTTGAATACACGGCTCGTAACACAATACTCTGTTTATTTTGAACATACAACCCATTCTGAACATTGCTCATTCTGAACTCACAGTCCATAACACATCGCTTCAGATGGGTCCTGGTCCCACTGTTCTCATATGACCTGGGTTAAACCCTGTGGTTTTATGAAGGAAAAGATCTTGTTTTGTGCAAACGTGGAGAATGGCACAGCACCCTGAGCACAAAACAAACTTATTTTGAAATAAATAATGAGTTTTGACCGAGTATTGAGCCTACGACTAAACACAGCAAAAAAAAGACTCAATTGAAGAACAAAGGGTAACAACCTAAACACGTTGAGTAACACTCGAAAAGACTCAAAACAAGAATCGAGATAAAACAAAAAGACATGACACTCAGACGCGCACAAGGAGCCTGTTTCTCTGGGTATTGTTTCCCACCCATTCTCATTTGTGATTCTCGCATTACTCGGCCCTCAGGCTCTGTTTTTCTGAAAAAGCCCTTTTCTCACTTTTTCTCTCAACGTGCACCTCTCTATTCTTCAATCTCTCATTTTTTCATCCCTCCCCTGAGTGGTCGATGAGTAAATACGAAGTTGTGGGTTCACGCCTAATATTATTAGCCCGCGGCTATTTCCTTCGGTGGTATTTAATCGATGCCCCGAATAAGAGAATGGAGTATCTTGTTCCATCCCAACTCGTACTTCGCACTTTGCTTGATACCTCGTTGCTTGGAGGGTATGAGAGCTTTCAGCCCTTTGTTGTTAACCTCAGTTGTGCCCTTTTCTGGCAGATAGAGTGCCCTTCTTGGCAAGCATGTTGACAACGGGGAAAAGACAAAACACTAGACTAAACCGTGCCCCTAGTTCATCATCTTGACCATTTTTGTTTTGGTTTTATACTAAAACAATTTTGATCAATACGAGAGTTGGATTAACAAACTTGTTCAACTTTTCTGATTCAAACTCATGCAAGTTAGGTTGTGAGCACTAAACATTTTCCTTTTTGGGTCCAGGAAATGGTCCGGTTTTGGAAAAGTGAAATAATTTTCGAGAAAATTAGTCAACCTCAGTAAAAACTCTCAAAAACTATTTTCGCAAAATGGTCACTGCTCAACCAACACGGAACTTACTCTTGAGATACACAACCTCAGATCCATAACAATGGAAAATTGCCTCTTACTTGAACGGCACTGCATGACAATGGAAAGTTGCCCCTTGTTTAAATGACAACTCATGGCAACAGAAAGTTGCCCCTTGTCTGGATGGTGCCGCAACAAACTGTAATCAGTCCTCAGAGTGACGATCACAACCGAAACTCTGGGATAGAGAGAAGGCGAGGATGATCAGAACCATTACATGGACATAGTCGATTTTGGAAGTGTTTATGGCTGGACTTTAGGATGAAGTTGCCTACATATCCCAAACATGGGAATCAAGCCTCACGTAGTTTAGGGTGGGTACACTCAAGTATTAACCTCTCCTTTTGCGCTCTGACTTTTGCCAAGGCCGCCCTTTCTGGGTTTTCAACCTTGCGAGCTCTGTTTTTCTTTTCTTTTCAATTTTTTTTTCATTTCTTTTCTCATTTTTTCTTTTTTCACATTTTCTTTTCATTTCTTCATTTTTTTTTGTTCTTTTTGCTTTTCTTTTCATTTTTTCTTCTTTTTCTTGCTCTAACTTTTGCCTGGGTCGCCCTTCCAGGTTTTCGGCCCAGCGAGCCTCTCAAGGGTAAAAGTGTAGCTTTGTCCATGTCAAATGGTTTTGAAATCCTGAAGTCATCTAAATCCAAGAGAATGACTGATGTTCACTGATGATATTGGAGTCCATCCAATGGGGGCTGAATTTTCCCCTAGTGTTGTGGATAGGAACTCGGTTGTTCTTCAACAAAACTTTCTTCTTTCCTCCCCTATGGGATTTGGCTTTCTTGCCAATGTTTGACTCTTCGAGCGCATCTACCATTTTTTCCCCTAGTTCCATGGGTGCTCCTGATCTAGCTTCATAAGCTTCTTGATCTAACTATATCTGATCTTCTCGATCTAACTTTCTTGCCTCTTGTTCGAGGGCTGCTTCGGATCTAGCCACACTGGCCTCCTTTGATGGTTGACCGTTGAACATTCTGAATTAAGGTCCAACGTTTGAAAGCAAGGGGTCGAGTCTCGAGGCTGAAAGCGATCCTAAGCTGCACAATCTCAAGAGCGATTCCACACAGGTCTTCGCAGGACCACGCAAAACATTTTTTGAAAACGTTTAAGAAAGCGACGAATCGCTCGCACTGAAGACAAGGTAGAACCAATCTAGATCAAGCTAGGATCCTTCTCAGTACTCACATTAACAAACATGATTTCATTCATTAAGGGCTTAGCATGCCTCTCTTTCTCCCAATTGATTAAATTTTGCAAAACCCGAGGAATTCCTCCATCTTCGTTTTCATCACAGTGTTTGAAAAGTTTTGAAAAACTTAGGTCAATGCAATGACTTTGAGGCATAGGAAAGTAGGCAAAAAGTACTGTCGTTTCATTCTAAACTTGCTGGCACAACAGGCTCAAAGTAGCAATAGGCACAAAAACATGATAGCCACAGCTATTTCATTCAGATTCCCTGGTTGCCACTGGTACCACAGCAGAGACAGACTCAAAAGAAAAGGAAAAGACAAACACAGACAAGACAATGGTGTCCGAGGTAATAACCCCAGGACCACCCAACTCCTATACAATAGGACTGACTCGATACAACAAGACAGACCTTTAAGTAAAAAAGACTGACTCAAAACAAAGAGATAGACTCAAAACAAAACCATAGAACTGACTCAATACCCGAGTCAAAGAGTACAAAAGTCAGTATTCGCAAAATACTCAAAACAGTGTGTGCCAAATGCCATATCTGAAATAAACCGAATGCCGTCCGCTGGTGGTTCAACCCCTGATCACATACTTATATTATCTTCGAAGTCCAGAAACTCAGTGGTGACAGACTTTGCTAAGCTGGGTGGGAGGATGACCTCATTATTGATCAAGTCTTGCACTTCGTGGCAAAGACGAAAGCAACTGTCGGTGGTGTGACCAACCGGTTAATGGTACGCGCAGTACTGGGCAGCATCATAACCCGGTGGAAGATGAGCAGGGAGAGGCCGAGGCTCAAGAGGTTTAAGATGTCCCTTTTTAGCAAGGATTTGAAGCGCCTTAGATAAAGGCATGTAGAGGGCATGAAACACCCCACACCCTCGGGGCAGGTACTTCGAAGTCTGTGGATTTTTACTGGACGCACTAGCAAAAGGATCAGCATGTGCTGCCTTGGCTCTTTGATCTTTTCTAGTTACAGGGTTAGGATTGGGAGGGACGGTCTTGGTGCGACGGTCCTTATCACGATTTTCCCCTTGGCTTGTACTGCCCTCAGTCTGAGTAGGGAAAATTTCATCCACTGTTTTAGCCACAACCACGAGTACTTGCTGCTTATTCATCCCTTCGACTTTCAGAGCCTCAACAGATTGCCGAAGTTGTTCATAGGGATTAGTGTCGACCTTCATCTTATTCTTTCCACTAGCCTCAACTTAGTGGACGATTTGGGTTGCCTGATCAGAGTGGGGCCTTGTTGTTGTCGACATATCATTGTCGGAGCTCAAGACAGCTTCAGGTTGGCTAAGCTCAATTACAATTTGCCCCAGTAGCGGGGGGCTCCTGCGGTATAAAATTCCCGGCATATGATGTGGTTGGTGGCGAAGCCGACATTCCATAGGCGAGATCAGCCACAGACCTCTGGAGGTCGCCAATCATTCCCATCAACTCAAACGTGGTGGGTTCACGAGCTTGAAACAACTGCGGTGTCCAAATCGGGTGCGCGACAGGCGACCTAGGCAGAAGTGGTACTTCGACGTTAGTCTCATCCTGTAAGATGATTCCTTGGTCCAATGCGACTGCCACAACCACAATTTTCTCTGAATTTTGCGTCATCATAAGTCTGCTGAACTGAACGAAGTTGATGCAACCGGTGACTGATGGATCAAATGTCTGCCTCGCCTCAGCGGAGGAGAATACCAAATCTCTGGACCCAAATCTCTGAACTGAAAGAGAAAACAAGCAGCATTTTAGCCCAACTTTATCAGAACAGACACAGGCATAGCTGAACAGCTGTACTCTACTACTGATCACTGCTCCACAAAGTCACTGTCTCGAAAATTGAATCTGATAGCCACAGATGTAACTGATTCCCTAAACACTGATACTGATGCCCGTAGGCTTGATACTCAGATTTGTGAACTGATACATGCATTCCCCTATAGAGGCCAATTCTAAAGCACATAATAAACAAGTGAGAACCAAAACACCCCTATATTGGGGTAGGGTTTCCCTGTCCTATTTTGTCAGGAGCTAGGGTTTTACTATGCACACAGTGGTTTCAAACAACCTACAATCGGGTGAGCAACCTGTCCTAGCTTGGAATGGTCACTATGGATTCCGAATATGCACTAGGTCGAATGGTCAAAAAGGGTGCCCCGGCAACAGCCGGGGTTTGTGTTCCCATCGTGGCAGAGCCCGTAACCGGTAAGCTTTATGGCACGCTTAACAAAGTAAGCCTCCGACAAACCATTCAAGAATAGCAGACGGCAAACACGGTGTCCTAAGCGCACTAATGCACATGCAATGCAAAGAAACACATAAGTGTAGTAAAAACAAGATATCATGAGTTCGAGTCAAGTTCTCTAACTCCCCAGCAGAGTTGCCAGAAACTGTAGACGCCCCGAACGTCCCGGGAGGAGATCCCCCGTTTTGTTCGTTATGGGCTCACTACAATTCAGGACTCAAATGTCACGGTTCTTAATCTGATCTTGCAATGTGCAATGCAAGATTGATAAATCACCAAAGAGTCCAAATCCGACAAATCGTTTTGGAAAACAGATTTTTAAGAAAGAAGTGCCAAACATGGACTGCTTTGCCAGATACAGAGTCGCCACCTAAATATTTTATTTTGGGGAATTTAGGAAACCCTGACTCGTTGCCTAAGGCCACATGTCCGTCATCACCAATGTTGCCTCGGCTCGGGAACTTGGGTACGATTGGGGAAGGTCAGCTATGAGCACCCCGCTCGCCCGATCAAAGATCGGCCACTACTAAACATGATATCTTGTTCTTTTGAAAACATATGCGTTCTTATTCCGATTACTAGCTAGAATTTACTATGTGATGCACACATCACACAAGTATAGACTAGATCGCCTAATTTGGAACAAAGCATCGCATATCCGTTTGTTTGGAAAATGGTTTGAGGTTTGCTACTCGCAAGTACACGGATTTCAATGAATTATCCCAATTCAAGCAATCCAACCTTCACCCACGGGCATTCAGGCAGTTAATCACATAAGCAGTTAGCCTCATGCCAAGCATGCTTTCATGTTAACACTCACATACATGCAAGATGCTAAAGCATAAACACTCACAGTGTACTCCAAGCCAAAACAAAAACTAGTTAGTAATCAATGCATGATCCTAGTTCATGTTAGCATGGCTAATGTAACACATGCAAAATGCAACTAAGATAGGCTCGGCTATTCTAAGATGGCATGTGAGATGCTACAACTAACACGTATTCAACTTGGAATTAAAATACAATGCAGTTAGTATGATGCGCCGAGCCCGGTGCATGCAAGACATATGAATGATGCAAACATTCATAGCATAAGGATGCTAATCAAAACATGACCTAAAACTGACCATCAACGCAGGTAAGTAAAAGGGAGAAAGACGTGGGATTGGAAGACATGCATCACACACACGCACACTTATTACAACATTGCCCTCTCTCGGAGGGTCCAAAAGAATAATACATATTAACTAACTAACAAGCTAATTAATTATTTACATAACCACTTAACTAATTAAACCAATTAATTAAATTAAGAAAGCAATAAAACAGCCTTGGAAAGAGGGTCAAATGCACGCAGGCTCGGCTCCGCTTAGAAATCCATTGCCATGCCATACTTGCCTCTATTTACACTGCTCTGCACCTTTGAAGACTGCACAAGTCCTAGGGATGCTTCAGAATCACTCCCTGATCACTGTGGGATGTCACCGGCCAAGAGGAATGGTCACCGGCCATGGAGAAGTGGTCATCGACCAGTTGTGAGGCTCTCGGCCAACAATTCATGGCCGGCCGGCACTGAAGATGGCCGATTAGCCATCTCTTTCTGCAGAATCCTGTTTTGCTGCAGCAGAGGGCAAACAGAGCATGGCAATGCATTTTCAAAGCAATGTTTGCATAACCACCCTCCTTATTATGTTTAAGACTCAAAGGAGTATGGTTTTCAACCCTTGGACCATCAATCACGCATTTCAATGCATGATGGCAAAAGAAGCCAAGTGTGCAACTCAATATGGAATGAAATGCACAAAACACATAAAAATGCAACTAAGATAGGCTCGGCTATTCTAAGATGGCATGTGAGATGCTACAACTAACACGTATTCAACTTGGAATTAAAATACAATGCAGTTAGTATGATGCGCCGAGCCCGGTGCATGCAAGACATATGAATGATGCAAACATTCATATGGAATGAAATGCACAAAACACATAAAGGGCCCCAACCTCTATTATGATTGATCAAGAGGCAAGAGATGCACACACAATGCAATGCAACCTAGGCAAGCAAGCAAGTCATGCAAATAACTCAAGTGTGCAACAAATCTAATGCAACATGAGCATGTTAACATGGAATATGCAATAGGCATACAACCTAAACATGTGGACATGTATAGCATACAACAACATGCAAAATGAAACAAACATGCAACAACATGGTGAGATGGACTTACACTAACATGGGTAGCTCTCAAGCATGTCAAAATCAGTGGCCAATATGCTAAAGGATAAGCGACAAAGTCACATACAAACATACATGGTAATTGGCCTAACACTTAAGCATTAAGGGGAAACTTTTAAACACATTTAAAAGGAAAGAAAAGCATGCAAATGTGACAACAATTCATGCTCTGAAATGGTACTAAGACTGATGCCAAATCACATGAATAAGCCAAGCATGCAAGATTAAGGCTTAAAGCTTAAAACTAGGCAAGGGACTTGAACCAAAGCTACACAAAACAAAGAGCATATGGCAAGTATGACCCAAAGCAGTCCTAAATCACGGCAAAGTGAGCCTAAAACATGTAATGACCAAAGCCAAAACAAGCTAGAACAAAGGGGCAAGGCATGAGGCATACAAGGTCATAAAAGAGACATTACACTACACCTAATACAACCAAACATGGCACGATTTAGGCAACCAAAAACAGAGATATGACACATCAAAATGAGCCCAAAAACCCACTTAGATGTCATCCCAATAACCTAAGCATGATGGTATACACAATGACGCATTCATGAGGCATACAACACTAACTCTTTAAAGCATTAAAGGAGTTATAAATGCAAGTATTCAAGCATGCTAGATGGACTGAAATGACACTATGAGTGATGCCAAACCACTGAAATGATTCAAATAGAGCATGGTGGAGGAGCCAACACTCAAAGCATACAAGCAAGATTACATGGTAGTTATACAAAGCAAGTCATGGACGACCAAAACAACCAAAATAAGAGCTTTAGCATGTTAAAACAAAGCTAGAAGCTTCATGAGATTGATCCAAAATCATGCTAAAAAACATATGTTACAACATGATGCATGTTAAGGCTAAAACATAGGATTACATGACAAGTGTAAGAAGCATACACGGCATGTCTAAACCAACTTGAAATAGAGGTATAACATGGCAAAACAAAGCCTAATACCTACTGAAATGAAGCTAAAGTAAGCTAGGTACACATGCTACAACACAAGCCATTCATGCAAACATTAAAGACAACATGGAGAGGGGATGACCCTCTCCCATGTAGGACCTCAAAACCACCTCTCCACCACTGAAAATCCTCTGAATTTCAGTGGTAGAGAGGTCATGCAAAGACCACAACAATGGCCAAAAAGGTATGGCCTAAAACAAGGCCTAACAAGGCCTTGGAGGGGGGAGACAACCGCAAACCTCAAAGTAACCTTAAACAAAGTTCTAAAACACACAAAATCAGAACTTTTATCAATTATAGTCGAAGCTTAAAACAATAAGCAAGATAGGTTAAAATCTTGTGCAAAAATGGGGAATAAAAGGGTATGTTTCTCACCCTTGAAGAACACTTCCAAGAACACAAAACCAGCACCTCTCTTTGATCAAAGCCACCCCAAAAACTTCAAAAACAACCTCTTAAGACCTCTGTACCTCAAGGATTGTGTATCACTAGGTGCCTTAGTGCAAAAATATGAACAAAACACACTTTTGATCACCAAAACACACACATATATATATATATATATGAACTCTAACCCTAAATTCCAAAACCCCTGAGAAGGAAGGAGGGCCTCCCGTCTTATAGAAATCCAAATTCTAAGGCTTCCAAGAGAAGCTAAACAAGTGGCAAATCCCTCCATACACGTGTATGGATAGGGGCAATTGTAGATGCCAGCTATTCCAGCTGGCATAAAAATATCTGCAAAAAGCAAAAATGGCTGATTAACCAACAAAGGTGACCGATCGACCACAAAATGTGCTGACCGGCCAAATATTTGGCCGGTGGCAATAAAACATGGCCGGTGGCCTCAAGCCTTGGCCGGTGGGTTGAGGAGATGGCTAAAAAGCCATTCTCTACCCTCAGAAGCAAAAACCAACAAGTTCTTGGTCCACAACCAAGCACAAAATAGTTAGGTTGAGAGATCCTGAGGCACGCAGCCGAGACCTCCGAGAACTCAAAACGAACACGAATATGGATGATCACCGAGTGTTCAAACGGTGGCGTCCAAGTCTTGAGGACGGTCAAAAATGGGGTGTCTACAATAGCATTCTAGGCATACAGTTCACAACACAACATTCTTTGTTTATTTGGCACGCAGCTCACAACACAGTATTCTGGGCACACAGCTCACAACACAACATTTTGTTCATTTGGCACGCAGCTCACAACCACAGTATTCTGGGCACACAGCTCACAACACAACATTTTGTTCATTTGGCACGCAACTCACAACACAGTATTCGGGGCACGCATCTTACAACACAACATTTTGTTCATTTGGCACGCAGCTCACAACCACAACATTCTGGGCACACAGCTCACAACACAAGATTCTTCCATTGGGCACACAGCTCACAACACAAGATTCTTTCATTTGGCACGCAACTCACAACACAGTGCACTACTCATTCTGAACACACAGCTCATAACACAGTGCACTTTTCATTCTGAACACACAGCTCATAACACAGTGCACTTTTCATTCTGAACACACAGCTCATAACACAGTTCACTGCTGATTCTGAACACACAGCTCATAGCACAGTAAACTGTTCATTCTGAACACACAGCTCATAACATAGTATACTTTCATTCTGAACACACAGCTCATAACATAGTTCACTGCTGATTCTGAACACACAGCTCATAGCACAGTACACTTCTCATTCTGAACACACAGCTCATAACACAGTATACTTTTCATTCTGAACACACAGCTCATAACACAGTACACTGCTCATTTTGAACACGCAGCTCATAGCACAGTACATTGCTCATTCTGAACACACAGCTCATAACACAGTATACTTTTCATTCTACAATTGAATACATCTGTTCATTCTGAACGCATGTATCTTCCCGTTTCATGCGGGGTTACGGATCGATCATCGCGATGGAGTGGTACATAGAACTCCCAGACGCCGTTCGACATATTGTGGATGAGGCGGGATTTGGCTCGTTTTGTGCGGGGTTCTCACATCATCCGGCGAGTAGGACCCTCTTGGGCGCACTGGTAGAAAGATGATGGGACACCACCAACTCTTTCCATTTCTCAGCCACTGGAGACATGACGATGACCCCGTATGACTTTTCTATACTAACGGGCCTCGACGTGGCAGGCCGGCCGATCCCATATAATACCAATATGGGTGAGTGGGAAGCAACTTGGACTTATCTACTCGGAGCCCATCCGCCGATTGACAGATCATCAAGCAGGGTCAGGTACACTTGGTTTTCCGAGCAGTACAGGAGGACTACGCCCAAGACCGTTAAGGCCATACAGCAGTATGCCCGGGGATTTTTTATGTTCCTTCTCAGGACCACACTGTTCTCCGACAGGGGAAACACGGTCGGGCTATATCTTCTCGGTGCTCTGGTAGACCTATCACAGGTCCGGCTCTTTGATTGGGGTGGCGCTGGCCTTGCTACCCTTTATTGCTATATGAGCGTGACCTCCCACAGGCGGGGGACCATAGTAGGTGGCTACTGGAGAGCCTGGGAGGTACATTCTACCCTCTTGATTTACATTTCTTCTTTTCATTATCTGTACTCTGCGCACTGCATACATGGAGCACATTACATTCTGTACTATGCATTCCACACTTAGCATTCCGCATTCTATATATTCTGTATTCTCATTCTACACTGTCTTGCCTTTCACAACTGTGGGTTTACGCCTACTTCCCGACTCTTGCCCCCGAGCTTCAGGTCGAGGCACCGCTTAAGATACCGTACTCACGTAGATTCGAGGGTCGGTGCCAGCCCAAGCCCCGAGAGACTCTGTCATATCTGAGGCAATATTTCAACACTGTGCGGGCGATCGAGGTAAACCAGAACTCTCATCTCTTCATGCTTTCAACTTTGATTCATCTAGCATGTTTATGACAACTAATCAGTTTATGCACTTGCTATCTGCAGATCACTTGGCAGCCATGGATACTCTTGCCAGGATAAGCTCGGTTCCAATTCGCTGGGGCATGGGGTGCCTCCCGATACATGACTTTGTTTGAGGGACCAGTCAACAGAGCCTGGTTTCTCGGGGAGCGCTTAATGCGTCAGACGATGGGCAATCCCACTCAGGAGATCCTCTCACCGCCTCCACTGGACATGCGATCCACATGGAGTCTCACTTCCCAAGAGGCTAATGACCTCATGCAGAGTGCCGATGCGGTCTTTTTCCTAGAGGAGGGGGAGTACGCGACATACGTCCATACATACTTGATGCCTTCATTGACAGGTGTCCGTACCCCCACGAGGAGAACTGCTGATATGCTGCCGTCGAGCCGCACCCGAGCTGCAGATGTACCTTCGACTAGCAGGGCCGGCACTTTGAGGAGTAGGAGTAAGGGGATCCCCCCAATAGGCAGTGTGCTGGGTGGCTAGATCTTTCGACCGAACTGACAGGCTGGCAGTATGGGATGCCTTACCAGATTCCACTAGAGCCTCCATTGCCCGACCATCGATATGCTAGCGACCCTGACTCACCACCGGTATGCTCCACAGTTTTCATTTATCGTTCAGATATTTAGACATTCATTTATTCACTGATGTCTTGAACTTGCATCTGCAGCCTCCTAGAGGATATACTGAGGGGTTGCTCGAGATGGTGGCCATACTCGAGAGTATGGTCTTGCGGAGAGAGACGTTGCTGTACGCCTCCGGTATTCCTGTACATTTTAATTTCCTTGTATTTATCATACTTCTGATGACATACTGAAACTGGAAATTTCACTGCACTGATTCACTGCATGTGTAGAGCACATCTAACACATCACATTCATATACTATATCTACATGCACACATTTCAAACACCATCCCTGCATCTAATATCTGATATATATACTGTCACGCCCCAAACTCGCCCCTAAAAGTTTGGGCATCACCCATTCAGAAACGGACACTTAACTCAATATACACAACATATGTGGCTTGAACGGAAGCATTAAATATCATAAAATAATATCCATTGAGCTACCACTAACATACCAGGATCACAAACATCGCAACAGTTGAATAATATATAGTAAACATACATCTGAGCATCGGTTATATACCAACAAATATACAGACCCAACCCCATGACTGGGAGTATAACAAAAACATTGGAGGTTAGGGGAGATGTACCTTCAACCTTAGACAGACAATTAGAGTGCAAGCCAACAGCTTAACAAAACTCCACAAAAATAAGCGGCTTTATCTAGTGCCTGGACACACAGAGGTTGACAAAAGTGAACAGGCATCATGGGTTAGAACAGACCTCCCGATTGGTTACCTACAAAATCATACATAACACAGAGTGAGCCAGGCTCAGTGAATAATAGTACTTAAACAACTCGATGCTCAACTTAAATCTTGATACATAACAATGCGTATGTAAATGCAGAGATCATATGGTTAATCTGATTCTGTACTAATTTCAGAATGGCCTTAGGCCTCGTCTCTAAACAGAATGGCTTTAAGCCCTTAAACATAGTGGCATTGAGCCCTTAAACAGAGTGGCATTAAGCCCTGAATGCAGAACGGCCTCAGCCCTGTTCATGCATGTATGAACCCAAGAGGTGTCTCGCACGGATTCTAGAGGTGACTCACACTGTAGCACTTAGTTCCGTACAGCACTTTGTTTCATACCAGAAAATACAGATTACCCATAGGCCCAGATATCGTCAGAGCAGACTAGTTTTAGAATCTTACAGAGTTTGAGAGTCATATGAAAGTATCCACATCCTTTCCATCATTCATTCACATTCTTTCAATTATTCACATACGTTACATAATTAACATGCGATAACAGAATGCTAATGGTAATCATTAGCTGTAAGTAAAGCTTAGTACACTAGTACTACTACTCACAGTGTTGTGGCGGAGCGATGGTTCCTCCCGGAGTGTGTCCTACACACATATGTAACACACATTAGTTTCCTTTTTCTTGTTAAATCATTTCCTGAGTCATTACGTTTCAAATGAATTTACAATCATCTTAAGATCATCAAAAAATTATTCTAAAAATATCAGAGGGTCGAGCATGCAAAACTGAGCAGACATTTTTTTCCTGTCCGGGCCGCACGTGCGGTCGTCCCCTCCGCACGAGCGGACATAGGCCGCACATACGGTCCCCCTTCCCCGCACGAGCGGCCAAAAGTAAAATGTAATCCTCAGTTTTTTCCTCTTGCCTGCACGTGCGGCCATGACCTCCGCACGTGCGGCCGTGGCCCCTGTTTTGGGTTGTCCGAAATTAACCCAAAATCTAGCAGAACCAACATATTCTAAGTACAAAATAAAGATGAGTAATTCAATAAGTTAACCCAACATCTTCATAACATAAATCACAATTATAATATCACAAATAGACATGATTAGAAGCTTAATTAGGCCACAATCCTTCATAATTTCATCTACAAAATTCAATTTCCTTGTCTTCACAAAATATATATACAATACATATGTATAATTATATGAGTTTGGCATGAAAACCAAAGAGTAAAGGGTAATTCCTACACAACACTTAAATTAAGTCTCAAAGCAACCAAATGATGAGAACAACTTCAATCAAGCATGAATCACTCATAATCCTCAATTACAAACCCTAAGTTGTAAAAACATGAAACAAACCCTTCCTTAAGTCCAAGTGAAGTTTAATTAGGTTGGATTGAGCTTACCTTGAATTAAATCCCACAACTCTACTTAATTTGACAATCTTCCTTGTTGAATTTCTTCTCCCCCAATTCTTCTTCTCCACACTCTCTATTTTCTCTCCTAGGAGATTTTGGATGGAAAAGTTCTTAAGTCTTAGCTCAATAATACTTTTAGAGATATAAGGTTAAATAGAGACAAAATTCAATCGTTTAAGCATCCCAAATTGAAATTTCACAGAAATACTTAATATTACTTAAAAATTATGCTGATCACATATATGAAATCAATTGCAGATAATTAAGTTCCTAAGGTGCCCAATTTCTGATTCAAATATTCTAAGTGTAACAGATACTTTTCTTGTTAAACAGATAGACATCCTTAAACATGGATTTCACTTACTTAACCTTAATTTCTCATGGGATTTTACAATAAATATTTAAAAGCACAAAACAAGGGCTGACAGTATATCAGAAAACATGTACGAGGGTTGGGTTATTACAGCGCGTATATCAGTCTAAGATAATAGTTTTCTGAGTCACTAATTCATTTCTCTCTCTATCTCTAAACATTCCAAAAACCCTAAATCTTCACTCTCTCTCTCTCTCTCTCTCTCTGGTTCTTGCATTCTAGCTCCAAATACTCTCAATCTATTGATTTCTTCACCCTAGCCTTTTGGAGAAAAAGGTAGAGCACGTCGAGAGTTTCATTTTAATCAGAGAAGTTATCGTTTTCAGCTCCGCCAAACGTCAACCCTTGCTCTCCCTTGTCTTCACATCTTGAGGTAGGAATTTCTTTAATCTTTCATATGATTTTTACCTTAGTTATTTCTCTATTGAAAGAATCTTGTGATTTGGGGATTTTGGATTAAACCTAGGATTTGGTTTCGAATTGAAAATGAGGGGTTTTCAAATGGGTTCTTGAGAAAGGTTGTGGGGATGTGTTTGCAGTTGAGATATGTTAAAATTGTGGATTTCTTTACTTAAAATTGATTTTGTAAGTAAAAGGGGTTTTGTTATAAAATTATGGACATTTGGTTTGTGAAAGAAAATAGAAAATGTTGGGTTTGACAAGAATAGAATATACGTTGATGATGATGGAGCAGTTCGATATGTAATACCACTTCCATTTTGAAAATGATGAGATTTTGTCTTTTGATGGGAATTGTTTGTTGTATAGAAATATCTATTTTGGGTTATTGGTGGAGGATAGCTTTGATTGTTGTAGAAATTGCATGAAGAATAGGTAAATTGAAACTAATCACTTATACATCTTGCATTGAGGATTGTTGCATAATTAAACATTGAATATGTTTTGTTTTGAGAAAAATGTGTGAATACCCTGGTGAATCTGGTTATGGGTGTGGTTGTCGTTATTATGTTGGCCTGTGTGCCCTTGGTGAATGTCTAAAAACCCGTGCGGTCAGGTGCCGATCCTTCCGGTTAGTACCAGTAAAATGGCTTTAGTAGTACTTGTATAGCTTACTGGCAAACACGTATCTAGAGATTCCTAGTGTTGTGCATCCACTACCCTGTTCTCTTATTTAAAATGTATTATTTTACAAATTGAACTATAATCATGCCATTGCATTGTTTTGAAAGAGAAAATGTAAGGTTTTGTAAATGGCATGCATAAACATTCACCATATAACTTTGTTAAGCATCATACAGTGTGTTTATCTATTCTCTACTGGGCTTTAACTCACTTTATGTGGAAACCAACTTTCAGGTGCTGATAGTATGCCTCCGCCAAGGGTTTAGCTTGGGAGGATTGTTGAGCTAAAGGCTCATTTCGTTTTTCTTTTACTATAAATATCTGTTGTACAAGCCTTGGGCTTGTTATTTGCTTTGGGCTTGACCCACTTTTGTTATAACCAAGCATCGTCTTGGAAATATATAGCTACTAGGGCATAAACTTATTTGTATTTCCGTTTGTTTCAAGTTATTCATGCTTGTCATATGTTATATATTTAGGATCTAAGATTTATGAATGTATACTTGCATATGACATCTTTCGTACTATTAAAGAGAATTGATTAAAAGTTAATACTTACTAAGTTTCCGCACATTTAGCTTACCTTATGGAATTATGTGTTGTTAATTATTTTGTGATGTTACAGCATGAAACATTATGGGATTTCCATACATTTAGCTTAGTTTGTGAGAATATCTATTGTTAAATTATTTTGGGGCGTTACACGAAGTATACAATATGTGTAATGCCTCAAAGATATTGACAACAAATACCCTTGTAACTCACAATAGATATGCAGAAGCTAAATAGTCTCAATCATTTAATATCGAAAGCATTTCAAGAACTATCATTTATACATTCAAAAGCATCACATGCATTAATACATTCAACAATCTTATATTATCAATTTCTAACATGTGACTGATACATAAAATGGCAGTAAATAAATACTGACGGTTGGATTAACACATTGAATATGTGGTGTGATTGATCATTGTATATGATAACGCGTTTAAATGCATTGCATATGTATCTTTGTACGGCAGGAGAAAGGAGATGAACTCCATGGTTTGGGAGGAGATAGGGGATTTACTCTCAAACCTATTTGGGAGGAGATAGGAGATGGACTCTATTGATAACTAAGTTGGCCGGAGTGTCCAGGGTGAAAGTCCCAAAACCTTAAT
>NW_021026104.1:391561-476947 GCF_004153795.1 Camellia sinensis
CTCTTGGCCCTGTTTTACCCTTCGAGGGAGAGTTCCAAGCATTTCCATGCAACGGGAAAGTCAAAGGCCTTTATCTCCCTCCGTTTCGGATGCGTTCCGGTGCCCAGATCGTCAGAAGTACACTTTGTTGTTGTTGAGTTTTGTTTATCGAGTTGTTGTTTTGCTTATCGAGTTGTTTGTCGAGCGGACGTGTTTTGTGAGTCATTGCTCTCTGTTTAAGCAATTTTTGTTAAAGTCTTGGTTATTTGCGTTGTTGCATTTTGCTTATCGAGTTGTAAACTTTCTAAGGTCCTGTTATATCTTAGTAAGTTGAGTTGTTTAGTTTGTTGCGTCGGTTCACTACCTGACTTGGTGATTACACAATGCACATTCCCACTCGATTTCATTTTTGTGCAAAATAAATTGATGCGATACGATGCTAAAAGTTTAAAATACAAACATCTTTTCAAAAGCTATTTCATTTCATCACTCTTTACAACAAACAAAGGTACAAGTTTTACAGAAAATAAAACTGCCTAACAATGTGCAAAGTGCTACAAACTACTAGCAAAAAGAAAAATAAAGCAGGAAATAGCAGTATCAAAGTCCTCGGGAGCGGGAACGAGAAGCACGCCTCATCCTCTTTTGCAGGACAATCTCCACAGCATCATCATCATCTGAGTCGGAGCCGTCATTCTCAGGATCCCCCTCAGCCTCCTCCTCCTCCTCCCCGGCAGACGTCTCGAACTGACGATCGGTAGCCTCCTTCTCCTCCTTAGCATCCTCCTCCTCCTCATCAGGCTCCACCTCCACAACGTGAGCCCTGCGTCTGCGGACGGGCCCTCCTCGAGCTCCTCGAAAAGGCCTAGATGGCCCGGCTCCTTGGGAAGGCCGAGATGACCCCGCCCCGTGAAATGGCCCAGATGGCTCAGCTCCCCAAGGAGGCCCAGATGGCCTGGCCTGCGGCTGACCGAACCATGAAGGCATCTGAAAACAAAGAGTTCAATTCAAATACATCAGTCCAAATATATATATCAGATGCAGATACAAGCAAAGGCTACATAAAGTGAGTGCATGTAAATACAGTGTACAAGTGGGGTGAGTGACAAATGTGCTCTACACAAGTAGTCTATCGGTGCAGTAGAAATCAGCATGTCATCAGAAGTATGATAAATGCCAGAAAACTGAAGGGTACCTGAATGCCCGTGACAGACAACTGTGCCTCCCTACGCAAGACCATGCCCTCGAGCGTGGCCACCAGCCCAACCACCTCCTCCATGTACCCTCGGGGTGGCTGCAAAAATGAGTTCATAATCATCAGTGAACAAAAGAATGTCTAAACATCTGAATGATGAATGAAAAACAGTGGAGCATACCAGCGGTGAGTCAGGATCAATGGCGTATCGATCACTGGGCATCGGAGGCTCTAGCGGGATCGGGGTCGGAGAAATAGCCCCATACTGCCACGCCATCAACTCAGTAGGCATATCTGGCCATCCAGGATGAGGATAAGTCGACGGAGTCGGAGGAACCGGTCTACTCCCACCTCTAGATGTACCAGCCCTGCTAGTAGAAGGGGTGTCTGCAGCCCGAGCCCGAGCCTGGCCCGAGGATGACATACCGACAGGCCTCATCATCGGGGTACGAGCTCCCGTCAACGGAGGCATCAAATATATGTGACGGTAAGTGGCGTAGTTCCCCTCCTCAACATATAGTAAAGCATCACTACCTAGCATGGCGCCGACTACCTCCGAGTAAGAGAGCCTGTCAGCAGTCCGCATACTGACTGGGGGTACTGCGGGAGGATCCTGAGAAAGATACCCCCATACCTGACGCAGAAAGCGTTCCCCCATAAACCATGCCCTGCCAACCGGCCCCTCGAGTAGGACCCTATACTGGGAGATATCCGACTCTCCGGTATACTGAAGTCGGAGACCGTCACCCAGGGACACCCAGGGCTGCCATGTGATCTGCGGATGATAAATGCATAAACCAATCAGAAATCAAGAATATACAGAGCAAATCAAAGATGAAAATGAAAGGAACTGAAAGTTTTGAGGTACCTCTGAATGTCGCACAGTGTCAAAGTACTGTCGCAAGTAAAGGAGGGTCTCTCGAGGTCTCGGCCGGTGCGGGCCCTCGAACACCAGTGAATACGGGGTCATGGGAGGGGCTGCCACCTCCAACCCTGGGGCTAATGATGGGAAGTATACATAGACCCATAGCTGAGAAAAGCAGTGGAGAATGTAAGTGCGAAATGCTGAGAGCAAAGTACAGACTGTAAAAGTGCGCTGTGTGTGCAATGTACAAGTAATGAAGAGCAGAAATGTAAATCAAAGGGACAGAAAAGTACCTCCCAGGCTCTCCAGTAGCCGCCAAGTAAATCGCCCCGCCCGCGGGAGGTCGCGCTCATATAAAAGTAAAGGGTAGCCAGGCCGGCGCCACCCCAGTCATATCGATGGACCTGTGATAGGTCAACCAGAGCGCTCAGCAGGTACAGCCCGACTGTGTTCCCTCTATCGGCGAACAGAGTAGTCCCGAAGCAGAACATAAGGAAACCACGGGCGTACTGCTCTGTCTCCTCGGGAGTCTCAGGCACCATCTCCGCCCGCCGGAAGTGGGAAGAGAACCAAGTGTATCGGACTCTCCCAGAAACCCTGTCAACAGGCGGGCGAGTCCCCAATAGGTATATCCAAGCGGCCTCCCACTCGCCCATATCCTCATCATAGGAGATGGCCCAACCTCCTATGTCTAAGCCAGTCAACACAGCGAAGTCTAAGGGCGTCATGGTCATATCCCCGGTAGCAGAGAAATGAAAGGAGTTGGTGGTGTCCCACCATCTCTCTACCAAGGCTGCCATCAACGTCCTCCTGGCGGAGCAACGAGACAACCCGACGCAGAAGGGCCCGAACCCTGCCAAGTCTACCAAATCGCGGACACCCTCCGGGAGCTCGGCGTACCAATCCCGCGCGGCAGTGGAGCCATACCCCCGTACGCTGCGAGAACTAACCTGCATTCAAAATGAATATATGTGTCAGTACAAAATGAATGGGCTGTGTGCCAATGGAATGAAATGGGCTGTATGCCGATGAAGTGAAATAAGCTACATGCAAATTTAATCTGGGCTGCGTGTTCAGAAAATTTGAAGTTTGGACTGCGTGTTCAACTTTCTATCAGTGTGGGCTGCGTGTTCACTATTTAATCTGGGCTGCGTGTTCAGAAAATTTGAAATTTGGGCTGCGTGTTCAACTTTCAGTTAAAATTGTGGGCTGCATGTTCGCTATCTACCTGGGCTGCGTGTTCAAAAAATTTGAAATTTGGGCTGCGTGTTCAACTTTCAGTTAAAATTGTGGGCTGCGTGTTCACTATCTACCTGGGCTGCGTGTTCAGAAAATTTGAAATTTGGGCTGCGTGTTCAACTTTCTGTTACATTGTGGGCTGCGTGTTCACTATTTATCTGGGTTGTGTGCTCGGCAAATCAGTGTTAGAGCCATGTGTTCTAATGTGTACTGTGTGTTCGCAATTAATTAATGAGCCGAACGTTCAGAAATTCAAGTGTTGAAACTACATGTTCAAGATGTAAGCAAAGTACTATGTCATAAGCTAAACTGCATGTTCAAGCATGGCAAGGGTGCGGAATGTAAAATACAGAAGATGAGGTAAATACCTGTCGGGCCTCATGAGAAAGGTGCTGCTCCGGCTCTCGGAGAAGTAGATCCATAGGTGCTCTCTCATCAAAGCTGGTGAAGTGACGGAAGACAGCACGCGGAAGAACGTGTGCTGGCGGACGGTACCTCCCGGGAATGAAAGGTCGGGTCCTCGGAGGTAGAGTCATGGGATCAAAATCATCGTCGGCACCTGGAAAACCTCCGCCGTGAGGAGAATTGCCCGCCATTTCCAAAGAATCTGCAAAAAGGAACAAAAATGAGCAAAATGGGCCAAAATTGGAAAAAGTCAACAAAAGTCAACTCTCGGGAAATGAAAAGTCAACAAAAGTCAACCCCCGAGAAAATATTCCAAATATTGAGACAAACTTACCTCAAGTGGTGAAAATGCAAAAGAAGCTCAGAAGCCGGAATTTAATCGCTTCAAAGTGCTTGAAACTGAGTGTTTTTGCGAAAACAATTTGCGCGGGGCGTTGGAAAATGCGCGTGAAACTCAGATCTGGAGAGGAAAGCGTTGAAAGAGGCAAGAAATGAAGTGAGGCTCGGCTGCCTTTTATAAGCCTCAAACCTTGGTTGAAGAGGCATGCAAAAAGGAGGAAAAAAGACCGAAATGCCCCCGGAAAAAGGCCATGGCCGGCCGGCCTCTTTTTCTAGCTGGCCAGCCATCTGCTTTTTACAGAAATGGCCGGCCAGCCATTAGCTTTTGTGGAAACCGGTTGGCCACCTCCCCTTGGGAAGATAAACGGCCGGCCATCATCCCCACATGCTCACCTAGCTCTCTGCAAATTTTGAGGAAGATCGGAGTTCCCGGGACCTAAAAAAGTTCAAGAAAAGTACACTTCCGGTCGCGAAATTGCTCCGTCGGGACTTCGGCTTCAAGTTCTGACATATGTCTCATTATCACTCATCAAAATCAAAGTGTATCCCTTTTTAAATGAGTTGTAACCTTTCAGGGAAGTGGATCGGAGGCCACGATTTAGTTACCTTCGCAGGAACACGCGTTTTCGTACTCGTTGTTTCATGACAAATGAACACCCTGATTCGTGCTCGTTTTGTACTATCGTGCACATTATCTTGCATTCTCATGAGCATACTCACATTGACATGCACATTTCTTGATATTGGCATACCTCTGTGTTTGAGCATGTGTTGTCACACATGTTCCACTTTTGCATTGCAATGCATTCACTCGCCGGCACTGCGTGTGTCGAACTTTCGAAATCACATCAAATAGATGTTGTTAGCATATTGTACTTGTTACAATTTCTCTCTTTTGCAGGCACGATATTGTATGTACGGTTCAATTAAGGCTGGTGTGACCAGACGAATCGCGCAGGTATCGTACCTTCTCCGTGTGAGACGTGGCGGGGATTGAATAATCCTCCGCATTCTTAACTGCATGAAATGTAGTTGTTGCTTTGCATTCTTGCTTAAAACTGTTGCATCTATTTGCGAATACTTGCTTCATTACAGCTTGCTGCATTTGCATGATCATTAGTTATGTTCGGCTTCTTGCACATCACTTTGCATTTTGCCCCCCTGCCTGCGGGCACATCTCTGTTTACTTTGTACGCTTGTCTAAGTCTTCGGCCTTGTCAAAAATGGGTCGTCTCACCTTTCCAACTTTATTTTCATGATTTCTTGCCTTTCATTCGACTATATTTCCTGCACTGCCTTTCATCTGACTACTCTTTCATCACTGTCATTTATCTGATTCACCCTCTCTTTGCCACGGGGGTGTAGACACCCCATTTTTGACCGACCTTAAGACTCAGACGTCACTGATTGAGCGCTTGGTGATGTTGCATAATGTGCTCATTCAGAAGTTTCAGAGTCGCGGCCGTGAGCCCTACCTCCGGACTTCTGAACCCTTTTCTATGCCTTGTCTCGGTTTGCGAACCAGACTCGATCTTCTCTGTTTCTTTTCCTAAGGGGAGGGAGAAGTCCCGTAGACTATCTCTCAATGTTCGTAGGCTACATTTGGTGGCCGTAGGCCATTTTGCCCATTTCGGAGTCCGGTTCCCGGTTTTCGGAGCCGTCAGGCCGTGTGCCTCGGTTCGGGACCGCTTAACCATCTCCTATTGCTCTGATTTTTGGTATACTTCCTATTTTCTCCCTTTTGAGGGACACTGGGGGCTGAGAAACCCACTTCGAGGTCGAATCCCATTTTCGGGACCCCGAACTGCGTGTTTTGGCCCCGGAACATTCGTTTTGCAACGGTTTTTGCTCATTTTTGGCAGGTACCTCTGTTTAATCATGAAGAAGGTCACTGAAGGGTGGGAGGCCAGCAATTGTTGCAACAGCCAGTTATCTCTCCTCCGGAACCTCCCGGCGCCCGTTTTTCGCACTTCCGGGCTAATGTTGAATACCTTGGAGCTAGTGTTGCCAACTTTCAACCACATATCTGTGATCTACACATCTGGGAGGCCCCTAAAAGTTGGTGGCCGGCCATTAAGGTCACCTGACCCTTTTGACCCCTTTCTTCCGGGCTAATGTTGAACCCCTTGGACCTTTTTTCTCGAACTTTGAACCACATATCTGTGATCTACACATCTGAGAGGCCCCTAAAAGTTCATGGCCAGCCAGAAAATCACATTGACCCTTTTGACCCCTAGCCGGCCGGCTAGGAGGTCTGGCCGGCCGGCCACCTCCAGCAAAAGTGATAGGCCGGCCGTGTCCCTTGCACTGTGCACTTTACAGCTGTGGGGCAATATCCCCCAGATATTTTCTGTATCCGGGGGATATTTTGGTTCTGGAGCTTCTCCCTTATTACGTTTTGACCATAGTTTGTATCTTTAGTTTCGGTTGGGCCCATTTGACTTCCAAGATTGTGAGTGCGTTCATTGTTCTTGTTTATGAATACACTCATGATGACGGATACCCATTAACTTCCAAAATAAAACCCATGGGCAACCCTATAACCCATGTCCAGCAAAACTGAAGTTACCATAATACCCTTAACTACTAAACACTACCATGGATACTTCTTTTTGGATCAAAAAGGCTTCTTGACGAACATAGGACCCTTAGATTTTGTGTTGGGTTTTCACAACGTATCGTACTTGTTTAACCATGTAACAGATGTTGCATCATCTACCTTGTATGCCTTTATATGTAATTGAAATATGAGGAGTACGCATATTTTGTTAAACTACTGAAATATGAGGAGTACATATATTTTGTTAAACTTAGTCTAATACAATACATATAACATAAAAAGGAAGAACCTATTTTGTAACTATATTCTGTTGGAAAAATCATTTAAATAACCACCAAGAAAAAACACAAAGCTAAGGTTCAAGTGAGAAACTCGACAACTGAAACTAAGAATGTCAATTTCACCTTCAATGAGAGTAAGCTTCCTTCTTTGTTGTAAAATGTTAAACACCTTGAGGAAAAAAATATTTATACCTTCATATTTAATTTTTAATATTTGTTAATTTGTTAATTTTTATTTATTTATTTACTATATATAAAAATTCAATTTTTTTTTCTTTTTTTTTTTTTTTTGCAAAAATTTTGAACTGTTTGTTGTATAGGTAATGATGTCATTGCTTCAGTGTGAAAACCCCTGTTGCCAATTTCTAATATAGTAGTCCACGTACTCACTATGAATGTATGCTGATGATCATTCTCTAAGTTTTTAGTGTCATTAAGTACATTGATTTGTGGAAATCAAGGAAGTTGGTCTATCTCCCTTAAACAATAAAAGCGTCCCAATGAATGTGTAAGTCGTCTCATTCTTTCTGGTTACCATCGATCACGATTGCTATATAGACGATCAATTTGTGTCCAAGTTGATTTAGGAGTTGGATCTATTCATGCCTTAGGGATCGCCAATCAAACGCACAAACAATTCTTAAAGGTTTGCATCCACACAGTAGATACGAAAGAATATGATGAATAAAACATGTACTCAAGAGTTCTAAAACTATATTAGCAAAAGGAAATTTACATCGTCTATATTCATATTACAAAAACTCATCCAAAAGATTTATAACTAATATCCTAGTTACATTTTTCCTAAGCTAGCCATGGCTCGTACTGCAGTTCCTTGGGTTCTTATGTGGTGTACTGCTCTTCCTCAAGATACTTCTTAGTGAGATGTTCATTTTCTTCTCCTTGCAGTGCAAAGATTCTGCCTGTTGGCTTTTGATTGTTAACTGGTCCAAATTTCTGATTGCTCTCCACCTTGTAATTATGTTGCATAGTAGTTCCCGATTTAGTTACCCATGGTTGCTGCCTGCCAAGAATATGCGTATTTGCTCTCGAGCGCTCTCCTCAATTTCTGACCATTTGGGGGCATTCAAACTTCTTGTGTCCTATCTGTTGACAATGATAGCACTAGATCAAACCAGCTGGTTTTGGCTGAAAACTCTCTTTCAGATTTTGTTGCAGCAATTATTGGGGTTGTTGGGGTTCCCTAGAATACAGCTTCTATGCAACATGCCTTCGACTATTCCTTTCCGATCCCACATTGGATTGATTGTTTTTGTTCCTCAAACTTCAAATCCTCTTGGAATCTGCCACCTCCCATTTTGAATCAAGTGTTGTGTCAACCACATTTGCAAAAGTGGGAAGTCGCATGGGCAAAACGCTTCCTTGAATTGTAAGGTCTCGACCCCATTCAAATTTTTATGCTTTGTCTTCATCGTTTGCTACGTATCGAGTCGTATAATGTGCAAACTCCTCGAACTTTGCCACGTATTGGGTCACCGTCATCATGCTTTGTTCTAGGGTCTGAAATTCATAGATTATTTCTTGTTTGATTGTATTCTGAAAGTACTTCCTCAAAAATAACTCCTTAAACTGCGCCCATGTTGTTACGGTGATGTCCCTGGATTCCTGAATCAGGGCCCACCAATGATCTACTTCCCCTTCTAGTTGGTAAATTGCTAGAGCAATCCTATTAATGTGTTCAGTTATTCTCATCGTATTGAACATCTTTTCAATTTGTCAAATCCAATTTTCAACAATTTTAGGATCGGATTCGCCAGTGAAGATCGGCGGTCTCTGTTTGCGAAACTTAGAGAATAGATGTGTCCTCTCATTCTGACGTTTTCTCCTCAGCCTTATAATTCTTCCAAAATTTGATTTCTGACTATAGCGATCCCGGTCGTCCCTTTACTGTTCCGTTGTATTCCAGACTCGGTTCCGTGAAGTTGGTAGTGGTATCTATCTTGTTGTCGTCCTTTAATTCCACTTGATTGAGTTTTAGGATGTTTTGAATAGGGTTGTCACAGGTTGGTTAGGCCTTGGTTTCAATTCCTTGTTGTTCAGTTTTTAGGCGATCCGCTCGAGCGGGTCTTCTTGCGCTCGAGCGGGTATTGCACACCTCCAGTATTTCGGGTTCCTGCAAAACTTCTGCAGATGTGATTTTTGCGCTTAAGCGGGTTTGTTTACGCTCGAGTGGGTTTGTTGGCGCTCGAGCGGGTAGTACTTCCTGGGTATAAGTTCTGGGAGGGGGAAATCTACGCTCGAGCAGACTGGTTTTCGCGGTCGAGCGGATGTGCTTTACTCTTGTGTCTTGGCGCTCGAGCGGGCCTTATTGCGCTCGAGCGTTGTGTTTTCCGCTCGAGCGGGAATGTCGTATAACAGAAGGCAGCTAGGCATTTTTCAATCACTTTCTACACTTCCTCTCTCTCTCTCTCCTACTTTCTAAAAAGATATTTTGAGAGCCTCTCTCTCTAGAAATTCCCTTCTCTCTAGGGTTTGATCTAGTTAGAGTGCTTTCCTTTCCTTTGCCCTTTGTAAAAGTTGTGTTGATCGTCGAGGGCTTCGTTTTGATCCGTGAATCTTGGAGTTTGGAGCATTTTCGTTTTCTACATCTTCTCCTCTTGGGCTCCGAAATTGAGGTAGGGATTCCTACTCACTTTTATGGTCTTTAACATAGATTTTTGGTGATTTTGATTAAGTGTTGAAGTTGGGAAATTTTGGGACTTATGGTTTCAAAATGTCAAAGAGGGTTTTATTATTTTGATTCTAAAATGAGTATTTTGAGTTTCAAAATAGCGGTATTGATGTTAATTGTTGATATATGGACCATTGGGTCGATATTGGAAAATGGAGGAGAAAGCCCTAATTCGTTGTGTAAATTAATTGGTATAATTAAATTGGGAAAAGTGTTGATATTTGGAATTGAGTTGGAAATAATGAAGTTGACTCATTATATGGTAGAATAGTGGAGTTGGATTTGTTAATCGCCCACTTTTGAAAACATTGATATTTTATCTGTTGGAGCTTTTATTATCTGTTTAGAAATAACTGCTTGGGCTACCGGTGGAGGGTAGTTTTGATTGTTGTAGACAATGCATGATGATTAGGCAAACTAAAACTAATCAATTGGATATGTCATAGAGTATGACGGTTGATAGAATACATTAATGTTATGTATTGATTGATTGTGTATATGACCTTTGTGTATATATGCATTGTGTGTGTGGGAGGAGATAGGGGATGTACTCCACGGTTTAGGGGAAGATAGGGGATGGACCTCTAAACCGGATGTTGTGTGGGAGGAGATAGGGGATGGACTCCACTGATACAGCTCATATGCTTGTCAGATAATGTGTTGATACAGCTCATATGCTTGTCATTGGAAGTGTTGATATAGCTAATATGCATATCTGTTGAAATGTGGATATAGCTTGTATGCTTATCTGTTGAGATATTGATATAACCTGTGTGTTTACCTATTGTAAAAATGGAAAACGTTTAATATGGGTCTTGGTCTCATATAAGTGGTTGGCCAGGTTCTCAGCCATTGATGGAAATTGTGAAATTGATAAGAAATGGAAATGGATTATGAATTGGTTTATGGAAATTGAACACTTATCAATTGCTAATGTCTTAGTCATTGCTCATACTGTGTTTAGCATATCTCTACTGGGCTGTGGCTCACCCTATATGGGAATATCATTTTCAGGTACAGGTAGCATGCCACCTCCAAGGACATAGCTTGGGAGGCTAGAAGCGGACACACTTTTGTTGTCTTATTTCTTTTGATGTATTACATGTAAATTCAAGCCAAGGGCTTAATGTGTAAATGAGTTAGTACTCTTTTATTGTAACCAAGTGTTAACTTGGAAAGCTGTAAGCCCTTAGGGCATTTGCTTTTGTCGTTAACATGTAATATTTTTCTGTAATAGAATTCTGATGAATAGAAGAATGTGGAGTTTTTATATATCAATGCATGTCTATATTGATGGGTTTAATGTTATTTTTTTGAGGGCGTGACACCGACATTCCTGGGTAAGTTGGTAGCAGGCGTAGGGGCGTGATCGTGATTGTTGACCCAAGGTGTCCCATTCCTGTTTATATTAGCGTCATCATTGTGGTTGGCAGCAGTGTTGTTGTCACACCCCAAACTAGGTATGACCGGCCGTGGCCCACAGGGCCTTAGCCCAAGGCACACATAAGCCTAACCATTAATCCATAATCAAATTGAACAACGATACAAAAGTCTAGTAATAAATAACCAAACTCAATCCAGTGACATGCCACAAGTATAAACGACAAAACCAGCAGTAATCAATATCATCCAAACTTATGGTATATAAACAACCCGCATATCAAAATAATCCTAAATGAACCTCAATAAAAACAAAAAGAAATGTGCACAAACTTGACATAACAATCTAGAACAAAATAAATGAATGTCCTAGAGGTCCCTGCAATTAAGTCCCCACTACGCCATGAGTCCACTCTAAGTCCTTCTAACACCTGGAAGTGATAAACAACTAAGTTAGCTGATAGGTCAGTAAGTAGCAACATGGATAGCATATACAGTTTTGAAAATAAGGATCAATTCCAAAATAAGATATATATCACAAAAACTAGATTGGCATACACTTTTGATAAAGATAATCTGTTTCAAAAAGAAGGTTTCACAGTTCAACAGTTAAAATACTCATGTCTCTCAAGAACATGATAAATGACATTTTTCACTTAAAACAAATTACAACATGAACACCAATAATTTTCTGGGTACCCAAAATAATAAGTAGCATGCCACATAGTTCTCAAGGCAATAAGCCCGTTGGATCCAATATCGAACCAAGAGTCATCCTCGGGGTGACAACCCGGGCCTTTCTCTAAGGTGATCCAATTGAAGGTCACCTAGCCCAACCCAGGTCTCTTCCTTACAATCGTAGAGTCATCACGGCCTAACCCAGATCATTTCCCTAGTGGCCAGAGTCACCACACACAGTGGAATAATTTCCTTGAACTAAATATACATATGGTCTCGATAATCAATACAATTCAGTTTCGCAAAATATGGTAGTTCACTATTATAAATTTGAGACCATAACAAATAGTTTACAGTATGCCAGGTTTACACGTATTTCAGAAATAATTTAATTCCATTGATACTATAATAATCTATCAAAACATTTTAGTCCTGAAACAACAATTCAATTTTCCAACAATTCAGGGTAGGGGAATATTTATAAAAATATGTAGCATGCAACTACTCATCTAAAAATGGAACAATGTAATCCTTGAATAGAGTACAAAATTCCAATTAGTGCCTTGAACCAAGTATGAAAACTATACGTCACTATTAATTTAAAAATACTAAAAAATAAGAACTAAGTAACCCCAAACTAAAGCGCACTGACACGGCTCATCCCAACTCACCATTACTCATAAATATTACCTAATCTCATGTTCTTCAAGGTCTAAAATCACCTAAGACATGGGTTCAAATCGAAACTTAATTAAAAGTAACTGTAAAATAAAACAAAGTTTTAAACAAGTTTTCCCAATTTATTTGCTAACTTTGAAAATTATAAAACCCACTCCACAATGTTCAAAAAATTCCAAAACCCTCCATATATCAATTAATATATCCTAAGTTTCAAACCCAAATGGTTTTACTTGATTTTCATATCAAAATAATTATTTACAATTAATTATATCCAAACAGGTTGTTTTCTGCAGCACTTTAAAGAAATTAATGGTTCTCTGAGTATACACGAGCAATCAATGCAAGGCCCAAAATTTAAGAAACTAGACTCGTAACCGGTTCTAATCACGTTGATTTGATAATTTTCGTATTTATATCCAAAGAGAACAACACTTTCGAAGTTACTGTTTTACACCAGTTTTCCGGACAGATTTGAACACATCAGTTTATATAGATTTTGACTCCCAAAAATTATGAGAAAATTCTAATATGCAATTCAATATGTAATTAATCTACTGTAAAAATTTCAGTTCAAAATTCGTCCGTTTGATATAGTTTCTTGATTTTTAATGTTTGTGACTCTGTGCAGAATTTCTAAACTAAGAATTACACCCATTCTTTACACACAATTTATTTCCTCAGGTCTCTTAACAGTGTATATATATATACAAAATACATAAACCTACAACATCTCCATCAGTGAATAAAATAATAATAGAATAAGGATGAAGAACAAAGAAAGAAGAGAAGAAAACCTAGGAGGGCTATCCTTTGATGATCACACACAACACAACACAACACACCCAATTCCTTCCTTAGTTGTAACCTTTTGTTTCTCTTCTCTCTCACGGCTGCTGCTGCTGCTAGGGAAATTGTTAGAAGAGCTAGGGTTTTGTTTTGTTTATATATATAATTAACAACCCCTCTTATTTATTATTATTATTATTATTATTATTATTATTATTATTATTATTATTATTATTATTATTATTATTATTATTATTATTATTATTATTATTATTATTATTATTATTATTATTATTATTATTATTATTATTATTATTATTATTATTATTATTATTATTATTATTATTATTATTATTATTATTATTATTATTATTATTATTATTATTATTATTATTATTATTATTATTATTATTATTGATAGAGGGGTTGTTAATAATAATTATCAATTAGAGGGGTTGTTAATAATAATAATAAACAAAGTAGTCTTACTCAACCATCGACTCCATTACCACTCTTAGTTACTTTGGGCCAACTGCATGTTTCAAAGTGCTGATTGAACCTAACCTTTCTTCATTATGAAATTCTACTTCCACCGTCCTTATCTAAAAGGCTTTCTTCAGCACCTAGTACCAGTACTAGAATCATTGACGCCCGATTATATACTTTCACAAATCGACATTGCCATGCCCAAAATTCGAAGAAACATCCTAGGGTTGGTCAAGAAAATTTTAATTTTTGACGTCTTCTAGTTTCTAGACTAAGTGGTGTTATCATAATGTAATATAGTCAGTGGCAAGATTGTTTCTAATCGCAAGTCGAAATGTGTGGGTAAGGGTTGAACCTGAGCTCTGATGCCAAATTGTGATGCCCCAAATTTTGGGAATATCAAGGTAATATAATACGACAATAGTCTAGGGTTTAACTAGCAGATACACAACATTATATAAGGAATTAAGCACAAAATATAAGTAATTACACTAAAAGGAAATATTAATAATAGTTATAGATAAAATTCTTCAAGTCATTAAATATAGATCAGTTCCTTGATACAAAAAGATTAATCAAAATGCAGGAAATACAAAATCTACTCTCTAAGGCAGCCATGGTTCCTCAAAGCTTTTAGGATTCCGTTCTTGGTGTAAAACTCGCCTCCAACTAGCATAAAACGTCATGTGCTTGGAATGCCCAGTAAACAAACACACCCTGGCTCTTTTCCCATTCCAAATACACAAGTAACATAACGGCGCGATTGTAGACGTCCCCGAACGTCCCGGGAGGATGAATCCCGTTTTGTTCATTTGGGGTCACTACAGTTCAGGACTCAATGTCATGGTCCTATATCTAATCTCGCAGAGTGCAATGCAAGACCGATGAAATCATCAAAGAGTCCAAATCCGGCAAATCGTTTTTGAAAATAGATTTTTTGAAAGAAGTGCCAAACATTGACTGCATTGCCAGATACAGAGTCGCCACCTAAATATTTTATTTTGGGAAATTTAGGAAACCCTGACTCGTTGCCTAAGGCCACGTGTTCGTCATCACCAAAGTTGCCTCGGCTCGGGAACTTGGGTACGATTGGGGAAGGTCACTTCGTGAGCACCCCCGCTCGCCCGATCAAAGATCGGCCTCTACTAACCATGATATCTAGTTTTGAAAACATTATGCGTTCTTATTCCAGTTATTAGCCTAGATTTACTATGTGATGCGCACAGCATACAAGTATAGACTGGGTCGCCTGAATTGGAACAAAACATTTCATGTTTGTTTATTTGAAAATGGTTTGATGGTGCTACACGCAAGTAGGCGAAAATGTGGATTTGCCACCCTCAAGTGGGCTTAGAAAGCATGGTTTTGCCACTATCTAGTGGGCTTTAAAACTCGCATTCGATGAATTATTCCAATTCAAATAACCCAACCTTCACCCACAGGCATTCAGGCAGTTGTATCACATAAGCACATAGTCTCATGGTAAGCATGCTATCATGGCAGTCACTCACACACATGCAAGGATGCTATAGCATAAAACTTACCGAGTACTCCAAGCCAAAAACAAAAGCTGATTAGAAATCATGCATGATCCTAAATATACAGAAATGCCTAATGCAACACATGCAAAATGCAACTATGGTAGGCTCGGCGATTCTAAGATGGCATATGAAATGCTACAGTTGACACGTATTCAACTTGGAATTGAAATACAAATACAGTTAGTACGGTGCGCCGAGCCCGGTGCTTGCAATACAGATGAATGAATGCAAACATGTTGTCATACTGTATGCTACTTGAAACATGCCCTAATCTAACCATCATAAGCCGGTAAATAAAAGGGAGGAAGACGTGGGGTTGGAAGACATACATCACACGCACACACACTTATTACAACATTGTGCCCTCGCTCGGAGGGTCCGAATAAATAATACAGTCCGAATAAATAATTACAGTTCGAATAAACAATTACAGTCCAAAATGAATAATTACAGTCCGAAATGAATAATTAAATATTACAAAACCCTAATTAATTAACACATTAACTAGGAAAGCAGATAAACTAAGCATGCAAGCCTATGGACTGCCTCAGCTCTGTTCCGAATGATGAATGATGCATGCTCGGGTTGCCTTCGTCTAGAAATTCTTTACGATGCCCCGATTTGCCTCTGTTCGCAATTGTTCTCGGAATATTGTGCAAAGCTCCAGAGGGCTACTGATTTCTGATTTACTGCAACAGAGAGCAACAAAGGGGCATGGCAAACTATTTTCACATATGTAGACATGACTACTCTTCGGGGAGTGTAGTCCTCGATCCTCGTGCCACCAATCATGCATATCGATGCATGATGGCCGAGGAGTCGGTTTGCACGACTCAATATGAAATGAATGCACATGAAAACACAACAAGACCTAAACTCCATCATGGGTCATCCGGAGTGTCGGCGATATGGAATTGAGACACGTTCCGTCACTCGGAGTACGAAACGTCCCTCGTTTCCCATGCTTAGGCTAACTCCTATCCCAAACACAATGCAAATGAGATGGCATACACAATGCGACTAACATACAACCTAGCATACGCAATGCTATGAAATGGCATACACAATGCTCGATGTAATATGGCATACACAATGCTCTAACACACAGCCTAGCATACGCAATGCTATGAAATGGCATACACAATG
The DNA here is from genome assembly GCF_004153795.1 of Camellia sinensis. Lineage (NCBI taxonomy): Eukaryota > Viridiplantae > Streptophyta > Magnoliopsida > Ericales > Theaceae > Camellia > Camellia sinensis. The sequence continues at coordinate 407,815 of NW_021026104.1, forward strand.
CACAATGGACTTACACCAACATGAATGGACCTCAGCCACACTCACATCAGTGGCCATAAGATGAAAATGAGGCCACCGAAATGCGTGCACACGTGCACGCAAACCGAGGACCGAACCTAAGGCACAACGTGCAACTCTAACAAGGCATGGCAAGGCATGCAACATGGCATTCAAACATGTAAATTTCAGCACTGAAATATGATGCAAAACGATCCCGAATCATGGATATATGGCACTCGATGCATGAGATGAGCCCCGAAACTTCAAAACTAGGCACATATATTGACTTGTAGCTATACAAAGCATGCATTATTTGACCATGAAGCACAAAGACAGAGCTAAGGCAGTCCCAAAACATGAACATTTCTAGTTCAAAGCCTGACCAAAAGATGCTAGCGTGATGGACTAAAATAGCATGCAATTTTGACTAGCAAACATGGTTTACATGGCATGCATATGAAGCATATGAAATCTCACCAAACCAGCAAAAATCAGTGAATAAAACATGCCAAAATATGTCCAAATAATTACTGAAATGTAGCCAACATGTGCAAAAATGAGGGGTTTCTTTGGAAGGGCATACAAGGGGTAATTAAGCACATGCATCAAGGACACTTAGCATGGCACAACCAACTCTAGAAATCAAATATGACAGCCCTAAAACTCACCAAATTGACCCTGAAATTGGTCTAGGGAACATGCAAAGAAAGGCCTCTTTGAAGGGCCTTGAATGGGATGGGTCTACACATGCAACATAGACCTAAAATATGGAAAAATAGGTCTTGGACAGAGCCAAGGCAGGCCTCAAAACCCTCAAAATGAGGCCTGGAAAGTGACTTTGATGCATGCAAAATAGGGTCCCTTTGGAAGGCCTAAAAGATCCCCAAATAAGACAAGGAGAGAGGGGGTCACCCCCCTCTAATTTTGGCCCTCAAAAATGTGCCAAAGCCACTAAAAATCCACTGGATTTCAGTGGCTAAGAGGCCAAACCATGGCCAATGCAAGTGCTCTAATGCATAGCCTTAATCATGAAGGGATGAAGCATGCATAGGGGAAGATGACCCCAAACAGAGAATAGGCCTTAATCAAACTTAAATATGATATAAAAACAAGATTTTTTTCAATTTAGGTTGAGGTCTAAAATGGCTCACAAATAAGGCTAATGGATCATGCAAAAACAGCCCTAAAAGAGAGATTGAACAAACAGGGTAGAAAAAGGCCTTAAACAGCAAAGAGCCCTTCAACAAAGTTGAAGAGGGTCTCAAAACAAGATACTTTATAGTTTATGGTAAATCTCGAATATGCTCACAAATAAGGCTAAAATATGATGCAAAGATAGCCCTAAAAGAGAGATAAAGGAAAAGGGGCAGTAGATGGCCTCAAACAGTGAAGAGCCCTTCAACAAAGTTGAAGAAGGGCTCAAAATAATGTACTTCACAGTTTGTCTCGAATCCCAGAAATGCTCAAAAATAGGGCTAATATATCATGCAAAATAAGCCCCAAAAGAGGGATAAAGCACAAAGGGGGAGTAGAAGACTTCAAACAGAGAAATGTCCTTAATAAAACATGAAGATGAGCTCAAAATAAGACTTTTTTTAGTTCAGGACGAAGCCCAAAAATGTAAGAAAAAGGGGTTAGGGTATAGAACAAAATAGTACAAAAATGGGGAGAATAGGAGCTTACCCTTGTAGCCCAACTTTCCAGCAGCCTTTGGTCCAAGGAAATGAGCTTTCAACCTCTACAAATGACTTCCAAGGGGCTGGAATGGATGATGGTGGTGTGGTGCTATGGGTTGTAGTGTAAATGGACCAAGGTAGTTAGGGTTTTGGAGCTTGGAATAGTAGCAATGGAGGTGGAAGGTGATGAGCCTTAAACAAAAGTGTCTAACCCTTGGATATGAAGAGGAGGGCCTCCCTTATAGAGAAGAGAGGCCAAAGCTTCTCTTGGAAGCTTCCAAGATCCTCCATACACGTGTATAGAGGATGCACCAAATGGTCCCCAGCTGGCACAGCTGGATTACACTCAAAAAGGGAAAAAGCAATAAGTAGGCCGGCCAGTTCAAGTGGCCGGCCGGCCACTCCCCCTGGTCGGCCGACCAGGGGTCAAAAGGTTCAAGAACAATTGCTGGTCGGCCTACCCATAAAGGTGGCCTCCCAGATGAGTAGAACACAGCCCTGTGGTGAAAAACCAGAAAAAGTGACCCAAGAGAGAGAAAAGCTAGCTTTTTAGAGGGGTTCAAAAGGGTCAGGAGGAATTACTGATCGGCCTACCCATATTGGTGGCCTCCCAGATGAGTAGATCACAATGGTGGTATGAAAAGCCAGAAAATGTGGCTCGAAAGTGGGAAAAACCAGCTTTCTGTCAGAAAAATCGGCTTTTGGAGAGAGAAAATGAGAAAATTGGTTTTTCAGGGGAAGAGATGGCTGGCCACCATCCTACCACCTCCCTAATAGTGAAAATAGGGTCCCTACCAAAAATGGACCAAGACGGATGCAAAACGAAGGTTCGGGGGCCAAAACGCGCAGTCTGGGGCCCCGAAAACAGGCTGTTAGGCACCAGAAGTGGCGTATGACCACGAAGGTGGTCTCCCGGGCCATAGTGTCCCTCTAAAGGGAGGAAATAAGATGTGTGCCAAAAACCGGAGCAAACGGAGGTAGTTAAGCGGTCCCGAACCGAGGCACACGGCCGACGGCTCCGAAAATCGAAAACCAAGCTCCAAATGGAAAAAATGGCCTACGACCACGAAACGTAGCCTACGGCCACTGAGAGATGGTCTACGAGACCTCTCCCTCCGTTCGGGAAGAGAAAACAGAGAAAACAGGACCTGGTTCGCAAACTGAGGCAAAGCACAAAAGAGCCCCGAAGTCCGGAGGCAAGGCTCGCAGCTGAGACTCTAAAACCTCAGAACGAGCACAATATGCAACATCACCGAGCGCTCAACTGGTGACGTCTGAGTCTTAAGGTCGGTCAAAAATGGGGTGTCTACAGTTGCCCCTCTTTGACAGAACTCGGAAGTCATTCGTGACGGGAGTAAATGTCAAAGCCTAGAGATGACCCATTTTTGACAAGGCTGAAGACTTAGACAAACATACAAGATAACAAAGATGTGCCCGCAGGCATGCCCGCATGCAGGGGAAAAATGCGAAATAATATGCACAAAGCCGGATATAACTCATGATTATGCAAAGCAGTAAGCTGTAATGAAGTGCGCACGCAACAGTTTTAAGCAAGAATGCAAAGCAACAACTACATTTCATGCAGTTTCAGAATGCGGAGAATTATTCAATTCTCGCCACGTCCCACACGGAGAAGATGCAATACCTGCGCGATTCGTCTGGTTGCACCAGCTTCAAATGAACCGTACATACAATATCGTGCCTGTAAAAGAGAGAAACTTAACAAGTACAATATCATTAGCTACACATGTTCAACACTACATCGAATGCAGACAAGCAGGGTGCCGATGGGAAAGCGCATCGCAATGCGAGAGACACGTGCGTGACAACGCAAGTTAAGCATGGAGGTATGACAATACCAATGAAGCATGCACAACAATGCAGGTAGTATGCATGAGAATGCAAGTGACGTATATAACAATGCAGGATAAGTGCAAATTCGAATGCGTGTTTGACGCGAAACAACGAGCGAAGAAATGCAAGTTTCGACGAGTGCAATTCAATCGTGACCTCCGGTTTACCTCCCGAAATGGTCACAACATATTCAAAAGGATATATCTTGCTCTTGATAAGTGACGATGAGACACGCATCGGAAGTTGGAGTTGGAGTTCCCGCGGAGGGATTTCGCGACAAAAAGTGCACTTTTCTTGTACTTTCTCGGGTCCCGGGGACTCCAATCATCACCAAAATTTGCAGAGACCTTGTAGACCACCTTGGGAACACCACCGACCAGGTTGGAGTGCAAGGGGTGGTCGGCCGACCACCTAGCCCAAATTCGGGGCAGTTTAGTCTTTTTGCTCTCATTTCTTTAAATACACAAAGCCAAAGCTCTTTTCCTCATAACTTCAGCTCCGAAACTACCTTCTCCTCCTTCCTAGACCATTTTCTCTTTCAGATCTACGCTCTATACGCATTTTCCAACGCCCCACGCCAAGTTGTTTCGTGAAAACTTTCAGTTTTCTTCACTTTGAACGGATTAAAATTTGATTTCGGAGCTTCTTTTCTCATTTTAACCACTTGAGGTAAGTTTGTCTCAATATTTTGAAGATTTTCTCAGGAGTTGACTTTTGTTGACTTTTTCATTTCCTGAGAGTTAACTTTTGTTGACTTTTTCCAATTTTGGCTCATTTTGCTCACTTTTGCAGATTTCTTGAAATGGCAGGTCAATTTCCCCACGGCGGAGGTTCTCCAGGCGCTGAAGGTGAGCCTGACATCATGTCTTTGCATCCGAGGGTTCGCCCCTTTATCCCCGAGAGGTACGATCCTTCGACTCATGTCCTCCCTCGGGCGATTTTTTATCATTTTACCGACTTCGACCCTCGAGCTCCTGTAGACCTGCTATTGTGGGAGCCGGAGTCCCATCTCTGTCATGAGGCGCGAGAGGTATGTACTTCACTTTTTTTACATTTCCTGCCTTAATTCTGCATTTTCCTTGCATTTCATGCTATGTATGCTTGTTGCTCGTTCTGAACACATTCGCATGCCATACTTCTGCTCATTTTAGCACACAACTTGTTCTGCACGCTTAGTCCATAGCACAATACTCTGCCTTGAACGCACAGCTCAATCACTTGAATCTCTGAAATCTGAACACACAGCCCAAATTTAATTGTGAACACGCAACCCACATTCGCTGAAAGTTGAACACGCAGCCCAACCTTTAAATTTCTGATATCTGAACACACAGCCTAAATTTGATTCCGAACACGCCGCCCACATTTGTTGAAAGTTGAACACGCAGCCCAAACTTTAAATTTCTAAAATCTGAACACGCAGCCCAAATTTGATTGTGAACACATGCAGCCCACATTTGTTGAAAGTTGAACACGTAGCCCAAACTTTAAATTTCTGAAATCTGAACACGTAGCCCAAATTTGATTGTGAACACGCAGCCCACATTTGTTGAAAGTTGAACACGCAGCCCAAATTTTAAATTTCTGAAACCTGAACACGCAGCCCAAATTTGATGGTGAACACGCAGCCCACATTTTAAAAGTTGAACACGCAGCCCAAATTTTAAATTTCTGAAATCTGAACACGCAGCCCAAATTTGAAGGTGAACACGCAGCCCACATTTAAAAGTTGAACACGCAGCCCAAACTTTAAATTTCTGAAATTTGAACACGCAGCCCAAATTTGAAGGTAAACACACAGCCCACATTTTATTGAAAGTTGAACGCGCAGCCCAAACTTTAAATTTCTGAAATCTGAACACGCAGCCCAAATTTGAAGGTGAACATGCAGCCCACATTTAATTGAAAGTTGAACATGCAGCCCAAACTTTCAATTTTTGAAATCTGAACACGTAGCCCAAATTTGAAGGTGAACACGCAGCCCACATTTTAAAAGTTGAACACGCAGCACAAACTTTAAATTTTTGAAATCTGAACACGCAGCACAAATTTGAGGGTGAACACGCAGCCCACGTTTAATTAAAAGTTGAACACGCAGCCCAAACTTTAAATTTCTGAAATCTGAACACGCAGCCCAAATTTGAAGGTGAACACGCAGCCCACATTTAATTAAAAGTTGAACACGCAGCCCAAACTTTAAATTTCTAAAATCTGAACACGCGGCCTAAATTTGAAGGTGAACACGCAGCCCACATTTAATTGAAAGTTGAACACACAGCCCAAACTTTAAATTTCTGAAATCTGAACACGCAACCCACATTTAATTGAAAGTTGATTTGATTTGTACACAGCTCATATCTTTTCATTTGCACACAGCTTATTCATTTCGTTCTGAAACTGAATACTTATGTTTATTATGAATGCAGACATCCTCTCGCGTTACACAGGGATACGGCTCTATTGCTGCGAGAGATTAGTATACGGAGCTCCCGGAGGCTGTCCGCGATTGGGTTGATCTAGCAGGGTTTGGGCCCTTTTGTACCGGCATCTCTCGCTACCCAGCTAGCCGGACGTTGATGGGCGCCCTGGTGGAGAGATGGTGGGACACCACCAACTCCTTCCATTTCTCAGCCGCCGGGGACATGACCATGACCCCATTTGACTTCGCCGTGTTGACGGGCCTTGACATGGGAGGCTGGGCGATCCCCTACGATGAGGACATGGGTGAGTGGGAGGCTGCCTGGGTTTATCTGTTGGGAGCTCGCCCACCGGTAGACCGATCCTTGGGCCAAGTCCGATACACCTGGTTTTCTTCACATTTTAGGGGGACTGAGCCCGAGACTCCTGAGGAGACTACACAGTATGCCCGAGGGTTTTTGATGTTCCTCTTCGGAACCACTCTGTTTGCCGACAGGGGGAACACGTTGGGCTATATTTGCTGAGTGCCCTGGTAGACCTGACACAGGTTAGTCAGTATGACTGGGGTGGCGCCAGCTTTGCTACTCTCTATTGCTATATGAGCGCGACCTCCCGCGGACGGGGGAACATAGTCGGCGGCTATTGGAGAGCCTGGGAGGTACCTTCTTCCCTCTTGATTCACATTTCTGCTTTTCATTATCTGTACATTGCACACACGGCACACTTTACATTCTGTACTGACATTCTGCACTCAGCATTCTGTATTCTGATTCTGCACTCAGCATTCTGTATTCTGATTTTGTACTCAGCATTCTGTATTCTGATGGCTTTTGCCCTGTTTTTCATAGTTATGGGTCTCCGCGTACTTTCCGGCGCTAGCCCCGGAGCTCGAGGTGGGGGCCCCTCTCATGACCCCTTATTCGCTCGTCTTCGAGGGCCAGTACCGGTCGCGGCCCCGGGAGACTCTCCCTTACCTATGGCAGTATTTTGACACTGTGCGGACGACCGAGATATGTCAGAACTCTCAGTTCTTCTTTTGTAGATTTTTGATTCATGCTTGGAGATTTGCGATTTCTAATCGGCTTATGCATTGGCTATCCGCAGATCTTATGGCAGCCCTAGGCGCCTTTGGGTGAGGATCTCCGATTCCGGTTTGCCGGAGGATGGGCCTCCTCCCGGTATAGGATCTTGTTCGAGGGGCCGGTTGGTAGGGCCTGGTTCCTGGGGGAACCCTTTCTTCGTCAGACCATGGGCTTCCCCAAGCCGAGTGTCCCTTCAGTACCCCCAGACGATATGCGGCTCGCTGATAGGCTTACTCCCCACGGTGTCATTAATGGAGGCTGGGCACTGATGCACTGCTGTATTTGGAGGACGGGGAGTATGCGACCTACCGTCACACCTACTTGATGCCTCCATTGACAAGTGTCCATACTCCCTCGAGGAGGTCTACTGGCATGCCGTCATCGAGTCGCACCCGAGCCAGCGACATTCCTTCGGCCAGTAGGGCTGGCACATCTAGAGGTGGGGCTGGACTGGTCCCCCCGATTCCCCCGACTTATCATGATGCCGGATGGCCATGTATCCCGACTGAGTTGACGGGATGGAGATACGGGGCTTCCTACCCAATTCCGCTAGAGCCTCCTATGCCAGATCATCCATACACCAGAGACCCTGACTCACCACCGGATGTTTTACAGCTTTGCTTTATCATTCAGATACTTGGACATTCATTCATTCACTGATGATTTGCACTTGTATCTGCAGCCTACCACGGAGTATGCCAAGGGGTTACTTAGGTTAGTGGCCTCGCTCGAAGGCATGGTCTTGCGAAGAGAGGCGCAGCTGTCCATCATGGGTGTCTCGGTACTGTTTAGTTTTCTTGCATTTATCATATTTTTGATGACATGCTGAATTTGAACATTTCAATGCACTGATTGACCGATTGTCTGCAGAGAGCACAACTGACACACACCACATCCATGTACTATATTTGCATACATCCACTCCATGTAGCTTTTTATCTGTACATCTGATATACATATTTTGGCTGATGCATTCAAATTGCACTCTTTCTTTTTAGATGCCTCCGATATATGCCAGACCACAGGCTGGGCCGTCTGGGCCTTCCCGAGGAACTGGGCCATCTAGGCCTTCTCGAGGAGCCAGGAGAGGGGAGTCGTCTCGCAGACGAGGCGGGCGTCGAGCACATATCATTGAAGAGGAGTCCAGTGAGGAGGAAGAGTCCGCGCACCGTCAGTCAGAGACATCTGCTGGCAGAGAGGATGACTCTGAGTCTAGTTCTGAGGGCGGAGGTGATGCCGAGGAGGATTCTGAGGACAGTGGCTCCGATTCGGATAGTGGTGCTGATGGAGATGGCACAGAGGCTGTTTCACAGAAGAGAACGAAGAGGGCCTCTTCTTCTTATGCTTGAGAGCACAGATGTTCCTGCTTTATTTGCCTTTTTTACTAGTAGTTGTAGCACATTGTACATTATTAGGCAGTTTTATTTTCTGTAAAACCTGTACCTTTGTTGTAAAATGTTGTAACAAAGAAAACGTGATGGAATGAAACAGCTTTTGAAAAAGTGTTGTATTTTATGTTCTTGCATCGCATCGCATTATTTTGCACAAAAAAATGAGATTGAATGGAAATCGTGCATTGAAAATTGCAAAGTCAGGTAGTGAACCGACGCAACAAATAAAGCAACTTAACTTACTAAGAAAGGACAAAACCTTAGCAAGTTTACAACTCGATAAGCAAGACATAACAATATTGATTAAACTTACAACTCGATAAGCAAGACATAACAATGTTGATAAACAAAGAGTAACAACTCAATACACAAAACTCGTCAACTCGACAAAACTCAACAACTTGGTAAGCTTAACAACTCGGTAAGCAAAGAAACAACTCGATAAGCAAAAACAACAACTCAATAAGCCGAATTTAACAACAACTCGATAAACAAATACACTTCGGACGACCTGGGTGACGGAACGCATCCGAAACGAAGGAAAACTCGCACCTTTAAGGCCTCCAATGCATGGAAATGCTTGAAACTTTCTTCTAGAGGCTAGAACAAGACCAAAGCCACCCTCCTCTTGATGGCCGAGCACCTAAAGGAGCTGGCCGACCAACTTTTTGCATTGGAGGGGATGGGGGTGGTCGGCCTGCCAAAAAAGGTGGCCAGCCGACCACCTAGCTTGGCAACCATCAAATTTTCGACACGTGTCCCCCGAACAGTGCCTTATCCTCTTTAAAAGCTCCAGCCTCGTGGCTCTCTCATTTCATCTTAGTTTTGCACCAAAATGGAACCATTTCTCACCCAAAATCTCACAGCTTGGATTGCTTCTCTAGATGGCTCGGAAAAGTTGAACTTCCGGGGCTTCGGCTTGAATGCACTATTCACGCTGAGCCGTACCTCGTTGCACATTCCATTCCTCCATGCCGTGGCGAGGTTTTGGAATCCGGTAACACATGTCTTTAGCTTCGGCGGGCAAGAGATGTGTCCGACCTTCGAAGATTTTCAAGTTTTGATGGAATCTGAGCGCCATGAAGAGATTTTGTCTCAGCTTCGCTTCGGTCGCGCCCAAGCTTTAGGACAGATGTGTGGGCTCACCATGCACGATGCTCGGTCTCTGATCTGTAACGGGGAACTGGATACCCTTGGCTTGATTCATCGTTTCTCTGATGCCGGTAACCGCGGCGACCATCATTGGCAAGGTTTTCGGCAACACGCCCTTTGCTTGTGCATGCTATCTCACTTTTTGCTTGCCCCAGGCTTTAGCGGATCTAGCATCCGTCTGATTGAAGTTGCTCAAGGCTTCAACGAAGAAAAGAGCAGCGTTGTCGTGACATTGGCCGAGACGCTGATGGGCTTGGATGCTTTCTATCACCAAGAGACGACCAGATTCGTGGGGAGTCCACTACTACTGCAGGTAATGTTTCCCACCCTTTCTCACATATATATTGCTCACATCACTCGGCCCTCAGGCTCGATTTTTCTCACAAAACCCTTTTCTCACTTTTTCTCTCATCGTACATCTCTCTATTCTTTATTCTCTCATTTTCCAATCCCTCCCCAAGTATGGCTGATGGATAAACTACAGGTTGTAGACTCTTGCCCAGCCTACTCAGCTCGCAGCTACTTCTTCCGACAACGACTAGTCGATGCCCTTGATGAGGGATGGTGGTTCGACTGGATGTGCAATTTGTCTGCGGATCGCATTGTCTGGCACTGTCCTTGGCTCAATCTCCCGGCAATGGGCTATAGCATGTCCCGGCAAATCGGGATCCAGTTGATTGGTCTGACTTACTGTGTGTTCTACTTTCCGTTCTGGTTCCGGCGCCAGTTCGGCCATGATCAGACTTGCCCGCCAGAGGGGATAGAGTATCCTACTGCATTCCCGGTTCGAGGCGCACAACTTGTCCGGTATGTCACAGCATGGAGGACTAGAGAGCTCCTGGCCCCCGCTCCCGGCCCCCGCTCCCACTTTCAGTTGCACCTTGTCTAACGAGTGCTTGGATTGGCTTAATGAAGAGGCACAGGAAGGGCCCACTTTGGTATCAGAGGCTTCGACCAGCTCTGGGAGGGGGCGCAGGAACACCTGACTTAGCTATGCCCCAAATTTATTGCTTTATTAGTATTTTCAAGTTTTCTTTATGATTGTAATAAAAAAGCAACTTCAAATTGTATGCAAGAACAAGAGAACTCTGTATTGAAATCAATGAAATTGAAGGTTGTAGGTACTGAAAATTTTCCGCTTTGGTCCAAAAATGGTCTAAGTTGTAAAAAAAAGATTAATTTTGAACAAAGTCAACTTTTATTAAAACTTTTCAAAACCATTTTCGATATGGATCAAAACTAGACATGCCTGAAATCTGTCACTGGGATGCACAACCCCGAATCCCTGCAACTGGAAAGTTGCCCCTAGTCTGAATAGTACCGCAGCACTGCACAGCAACAGAAAGTTGCCCCTAGTCTGAAGAGCACTGCACCGGAGATCATAACCGAACTCTTGAATGCTAAATAGTCAAAGATGGCCAAGACGATCAAATAGACAAAGTTGATCGGGAAAAAGTTTATGGCTGAACTTCAGGATGAAGTTGCCTACGTTTCCCAAAGATGGAAATCAAGCCTTACGTAGTTCAGGCTTAGGTTCACTCGAGTATTTTCACTCTCCTTTTACGCTCTAACTTTTGCTAAGGCCGCCCTTTGCGAGTTTTCAACATTGCGAGCTCAGTTTTTGTATTTTCTAATTTTCAATGCTCTAACTTTTGCCTAGGTCACCCTTTTAGGTTTTCGGCCTAGCGAGCCTCTCGAGGGTAATATTTCTTCAACTTGTCCATGTTGATCGGTTGGGAGAACTCTAGGCCATCTAGATCCATTAGAACCACAGCTCCACCTGACCAGATAGCTTTGATGATGTAGGGACCAGTCCAATTGGGTCTGAACTTGCCCCTTGGGTCGTGGATGGGAGCTCGGTTGTCCTTGAGCACCAAATCTCCTTCTTTTAGATTCCTGGACTTAACTTTCTTGTTAAAAGCCCTGGCAATTCTGCGCTGATAGCCTTGAACATGGTACAGTGCTTTCAGTCTTCTTTCATCAAAGAGCATGAGTTCCTCAAATTTACTCTGCTGCCAATCTGCTTTGGCTAAATGACACTCAGCCAGCACTCGCAAAGACGGAACCTCAATTTCAATAGGTAGAACGGCCTCCATCCCATAAACTAATGAATACGGAGTTGCCCCAGTAGAAGCTCTAATTGAAGTTCGGTACCCCCACAGAGCAAACGACAGCTTGTCTGGCCAATCCCGGTAGGTTTCCACCATCTTCTGTAATATGTGTTTGATATTCTTGTTGGCGGCCTCGACCGCTCCATTGGTTTGCGGCCGATATGTGGATGACTTATGAAAAGCCACATTGTATTTCTCCAACAAGTCAATCACTTCCTTTTTGAAGTGGGAACCATTATCTGAAATGACCTCGTTTGGGACCCCGTAGCGGCAAATGATGTTGTTTCTGATAACCTTTGCAACATGCGACGCCTTCAGCACCGCATAAGATTGGGCCTCAACCCACTTCGTGAAATAATCTATCGCGACCAGGATGAACTCATGCCCGTTAGACCCCTTCGGAGTGACAGCCCCGATCACATCGATTCCCCAAACTGAAAATGGCCATGGCGAAGTCATATTGTACAGCTTCAACGGTGGGATGTTCATGCGGTTTGTATGAACATGACACTTGTGGCATTACCGAACAAAGCCGATACAATCCTCCTCCATGGTGGACCAGTAGTAACCCTGTCTGCGGATCTTCCGTGCCAGCATTACCCCGTTCATATGTGCTCCACATTCCCCTCCATGGATGGCCTCCATCAGGCGTTTTGATTCTTCAGCTTCAACGCACAGCTTATGCATTCCCAGATGACCTCTCTTGTACAATTTACCTCCGCAAATGATGAACTGAACAGCCATTCTCCTGATTTCCCTTTTATCCTTGGCATTTGCCCCAGGTGGATACGCCTATTTCTCCAAGAAATTCCAAATATCGTAATACCAGGGGTTCTCATCCTGAACCTCATCTATGGTAGCAATCGACTCGTATGCTGGCGCAAACTTCTGATCAATGATGACTGGACGCATCCGGACTCCAAACGGGATGTCTATCATAGAAGATAGAGTTGCTAGTGAATCTGCGAACCTGTTGTTCTCTCTTAGTAGATGAGTGAAGTTCAGCTTCTCAAACCGAGGAATTAACAAATCCAAGGTCTGGTGATACATTATCATTTTTTCTTCTTTCACTTTCCAGTCTCCTTTTGTTTGAGACACAACAAGGTTCGAGTCCCCGATGACGTCCAACCGTTTTGCTCCTAGTTCCAGGGCTGCTTCTAGACCGGCAATGCATGCCTCATACTCTGCTTCGTTGTTTGAGACTTTGAACCGAAGTTTGAAGGCTAGGGGGATACGGGATTTGTCGAGTGCTATTAGCAACACCCCTATCCCATACCCATACTGGTTAGATGCTCCGTCAAAGTACATTGTCCAAAATTCGTCGTCGCTATGCAAAATGGCCTCATCTGGGAATAGGTACTCAACTGCTTCACCTCCTTCCACTGGATGATCGACTAAGAACTCTGCTACTGCTCTTCCCTTGACCGACTTGCGCATCACATATTTTAGATCGAATTCGGAAAGCAACAGCAACCAACGAGCCAGCCTACCCGTAAGTGTCGGTTTCTTGAAAAGATATTTGATAGGATCGAGCCGTGAAACCAACATTACGGAGTGAGCTAACAGGTAGTGCCGCAGCTTCCTGGTGGCCCATACCAAAGCTAAGCAAGCCTTTTCCAACGGTGTGTAGCGAGTCTCATACTCTAGCATCTTCTTGCTCAGATAGTAGATGGCACTCTCCACTTTGTCCTCTGATTCCTACACGAGCATGCAACCCATTATGGTCTCAGTTACTGAAAGGTACAATATCAACGGTCTTCCCGGTTCTGGTGGTGACAACACAGGTGAGTTCTGTAAATATTCCTTGATCTTTTCAAAAGCGGCTTGGCATCGGCCGTCCCACTAGAATTTCATTCCTTTCTTCAGGAGACCAAAAAGTGGTTCACAAGTCAAGGTTAATTTAGAAATAAACCGTCTTATGAATTGCACTTTACCCAGAAAGCCTCGCACCTCCTTTTCAGTCCTTGGTGGTGGCATTTCTAAGATGGCCTTGATTTTGGAAGGGTCGACTTCGATACCCCTCTGTGTAATCAGGAATCTCAGCATTTTTCCTGCTCTGACACCAAACATACATTTCTGAGGATTCAACAGCAGCCGGAATTCTCTGATCCTTTGAAAGAACTTTTGCAAGGCGGTATAGTGGCCCTCCCTTTCTTTGGACTTGACAATTATGTCGTCCACGTACACCTCAACCTCCTTGTGGATCATATCATGCAATATTATGGTCGCGACCCGTTGATATGTAGCTCCAACGTTCTTCAGCCCAAACGACATCACTCTGTAACAGTATGTCCCCCACGGGGTGGTGAAGGCAGTCTTTTCTCGGCCTTCAGGTGCCATCATTATCTGGTTGTAGCCTGAGAAGCCATCCATAAACGACAGCAAAGCATGCCCTGCTGTGAAGTCCACTAACTCATCAATGTGCGGTAGGGGAAAGTCGTCCTTCAGACTAGCTATGTTCAAATCCCTGAAATCCACGCATACTTGGATCCTGCCATCCTTCTTTGGTACTGGAACGATGTTAGCCAACCAAGTTGGGTATTCGGATACCAGCAGAAAACCTGCGTCAATTTGCTTGGTGACTTCTTCCTTAATCTTGAGGGCCCAGTCCGGGCGGATCCTCCTGTGTTTTTGTTTAACGGGTCGGGCCTCGCGGTCAAGAGGGATCCGATGCTGTACAATCTCAGGATCGATTCCAGGCATGTCTACGTAGGACCACGCGAAAACATCTTTGAAATCTTTTAATAAAGCGACTAAGCGCTCGCGTTCCTCCGAAGACAACGTGGACCCGATCTGGACCAGCCGCGGGTCCTCCTCAGTACCGATATTCACAGTAGTGATTTCATTCATTAAGGGTTTAACAAATCTTTCCTACTCTTGTTCAATTAAGCGTTGCAAAACCTGAGGAATTTCTTCCTCGTCGTTTTCATCAAAATTTTGAATGTCTGAATTAACGCAATAAATCAAAGGCACAGAAAAGTACTCAGAAACCACAGCCACATCATTCTCATTAAGCACGTCTAAATCGCCCGATTCTTCGGTTACAACAGACTCAAAAGAGAAAGAAAAAGACGACCTGGACAGGACTGTGGCATCCGGGTCATCACCCCCAGGAATACCGGACTCAGACCCAGTCGAGCTGGAACCTGATTCCGACTCAACAGACTCATTGGAATCAGATTCCGGCTCACTACCTGACCCGGTGTTGCTGGACAAAAATCCCTCTTCATACTGCCAAATGAGAGAGGGTGCGATAGATGCATCCAAAATAGTTGCTGGTAGGCCCGCAGCCGTTCCAATCCCGATCATGCATACCGAGAAGTTATCCCCTAAGCACTTCTGTTCGATCGGAGGATCTAAAACTAGACATGCCAGCGCTACCCCCATTTTATTTTCAGCATCCTCAGACTACACTTCCTTACTCTGCTCAGCCTCAGCTAATGGGTCCGTCTGCTCTTCGGCAACATCATCCCTGGGTAACTGCAGGTCAAAGAAGATCTCAAAACCTGGCACGCGCTTCCTCTCTGCATTCAGCCACGGCTCTGGGAAGCTACAAAAAGGAAAATCCTCCCCCTCCCGGACAAAGCGTTCGTTTAAGGTACCCTGAATGGGCCGGTGCATTAAGTCAAAAGGTTTCCCCGCCTTCTTCGCTCTGGCTCTCCCAGCCATTTCCTTACCCTTCCTTATCCAATCCTCTTTGGTGGGCAAATAACCCAAGCCAAAGGTATGTGGGTTATGTGGCACCTCGGCCCCTTTCCGGCCGCTCTTTCCCAATCCCATCCCGGGGATATGTTGAAGCTTGTTCATGAGGTATACCGATTGAGCACTGACATATAACCCCTCATTAACAGCCATGATGTTTTGTATGACCCGGGCCTCAACTAGGGTAAAACCGGATAAGAACACATCCTCCATACCGTGCTCAATTTCCAAAACTGGCGTAGATACTTCCGGCGGTGGATGGATCGATGAATTCCCAAAAACAATGGCTACTCCCTTTCCATAGGGGTATTTCACCATTTGATACAAGGTAGAAGAAACTGCCTTCACTTGATGCAGCCACGGCCGCCCCAAGAGTAGATTGAAAGTGACGGGAACCTCTAGGATGTGAAAGTCAATTTCATGCTGCCTCGACCCAACCTTGGTCTGAATTTTCGCTGTCCCCATTACTTCTCTGCTTGTGTTGTCAATGCCCGAATCACCTGGGCAGTTGGCACAAAGTCCGCGGTCTTCAAGCCGATTGCATAGGCAGTCCTTGCTGGACATACATTGATGGCGGACCCTGTGTCGACAAGCACCACGGGTATCCATTTATTTCTGCACTCCATGGAGATGTAGAGTGGTTTATTATGGTTCGCACCCTCAGGTAGCAGTTCTTTGTCAGAAAAAGTCAACATCGGGGTAGCTCCTCCCGGAAAAACTAAGCTTACCAGCTGTTCGGGCGTGGTGTCTATAGAGAGCTTGGCCTTATCCATGGCCGATAAGACAGCCTGTCTGTGTACTCGCGATGCCAAAAGCAGGCCCCAGATAGAGATGTCTGCTTGTATCTTCTTTAACTACTTCAGTACAGCCTCGTCTTCGAGTTGCCTCTCTTTCTGTCTCTCAGCTTCCTTATCTTTCCCAGATGCCTCTGGCTGGTCTAGGTGCGGGGGCTTGAAATACCGTCCGCTTCTCGTCATATGATCGACCTCGTCGATATACTAGGTATCATCTGGCAGATTACTCCCCCAATCCTCATCCGTGTGGGCAAGACATAGATCATCGTCTTCCCACCACATTCCGTCGGAAGCCAACAGACACCTGTCTGGCTCTGGTTCAATTGTACCCGCAGTACTCTCTGTCCACATGCTCGCAGCATTCTCTATCTTTGTGCACAGAGCATTCTCAGTCCGCTCAGGGCCCTTAGCTTTCTTAATTCTCTCGGCATCCTGAAACCTTTCTTGTTCCAACTGCGTCAGTACAGCTGGTTGTTCAACAATTCCCGCATTTATAATGCCCAAGTCTTGAGCGGAATTCTTAGCACCGGCGCTCTCCGGCGATTCATTCTGATTTCCGGCCTTTCCGGCCACCACTGATGTTCTTGCCCCTGCCAGGCCCTATTCTAACTGAGCTTGGTCAACAACGTCTGGCAAGTCATCAAGCCACCCAGTAGCCTCTGTCGATTCCTCATAATCAAACCAGTTGACTGCCGCGTCTGCTGGATCTTGGTCGTTGAAAAATTGGAGGTTGGCCAAGTCCTCTTCCACAATCGTCAAACCATCTGTCCCCTGCTTAAATCCTTCTCCTCGGATCACACACAGCTCTGCTGTCTCTGGTAATTCAATATTAGGCTCAAACTGGCCTGCTGGCAGAATGTAATCACTCGGATCGTAGGCTTCCCCAGCGATACTCCCAGACTCTTCAAACCCTGATTGAACAATTCCATCCTCCTCTGAAATCTCCTCTGTTCTATCTTTGCCAGTCACCACCATTGGCTCGGGTTGGGTTCTGGAGATGTCCAACATGCACAAAGAGTCAGTGCAGTCAGGAAGGAGTACCTCCGGCTTAGGTAGGTGGGAAGGAGTGATATATATGCTGGGATCGTAAGAAACACCGCCAGTCTGGATGAAGTTGATTCATTTGAGAGGTGGAGCTTGGTTGTGCGATGGGAGAGGGTTTGTTGTGACATTGGGTTTCTCTAGAGGCACAATCATCTGCTTGTCAACAAGAACCTAAATCTCATGACGCAATCTATAACATTGGTCGGTGTCATGACCGTGCTGTTGGTGATATGCACAATATTTTGCTGGGTTATGAGATGGAGGGAGTGGATTTGGCAATGGCCTCGGCTCCAGGGGCTTTAAGTGCCCTTTCCTAATTAATACCCCTAGAGCCTTGGACAGGGGCATATACAGTGGGGTGAAGGTTCTTTGGCCTCTGGGTTGGAATCGAGTGGTTTGTGTATTGCTTCCGGACGCGCCGGAGAAAGATGTAGCTACCATGGGTCTTGGAAGGGGAGGTGGAATGGTGGTAACCACACTTACTTCTGAAGCTCTAGCATTTGTGGCATTGCTAGTGCCTGTGTTGTTGCGGTTGAAAGTTCTTCGGGGTTGCTCTCTATCCTAGTCAATCTGGCCTTGTTTCATTGCATCTTCAATTTGTACCCCCATTTCATGTAGATCTGAAAAAGTGGGAAAGGGGAGCACAATCATTTTTTGCATCAGTTTTGGCTGGAGATTGCGCACGATCATCCTGATTTGATCTTTGTCGGTAGGCCTCAGGGTCATCATCGAAGCCTTCGCCCTCCACCGAGTTACAAAATTTGAGAAACTCTCCTTAGGCTCCTGTCTTGTTGTTTCGAGATCTCGAGTCGTAATCTCGATTTGGGTATTGTAAGAGTATTGCGCGACAAAGGCCTCAGCCATTTCATCCCAACTCCGCTTGACATCATCTTCTAACTTCGCATACCAGATAGCGGCCACACCTGACAGGGGGCCGAATAGTGAAAGCTTTTGTGGTCTGGTGAGGCCCATTGGCTGTAGTATATCTGAAAATAGCCGGAGATGCACCATGGGGTCCCCAGATCCATCGAAGCGATCAATTTGCGGCATTTTGAACCTATCCGGCAGCGTCACAACCACGTTGGTATATCCGTCCTCGATATCCGGGATAGCCTTTACCCATTGGGATTTCTTGAACAACTTCTCAAGCTTGCTCAATTTCAATGCTGTATGGTCTACCTCGAACTCGAAGGGAGAGTCCGGTTGATTGACAGGCGTAGGTGCCTTAGATAGCTGGGGCAGAATTGGGGGCGGAGTTGGCCCCGCTGGTATGTCCATA
The DNA here is from genome assembly GCF_004153795.1 of Camellia sinensis. Classification (NCBI taxonomy): domain Eukaryota; kingdom Viridiplantae; phylum Streptophyta; class Magnoliopsida; order Ericales; family Theaceae; genus Camellia; species Camellia sinensis. Next base: position 426,318 of record NW_021026104.1, read on the forward strand.
TCTGCCTGGACATTTGGTGCCTCTTCGGATGTCGGGATTCCTGGTGGGGGGGAACTGGGTGTGAAGCAGATGCTCCGGCTTGTTGTTGTAGCCGGGTAATTACCTCTGCCTGCTGGGCCATGATCTCGGCCTGTTGTTTGGCAAACTCATCTCGGCGAACAGCATCCTGCTGCATGGCTCTCATGGTGTCCTGTATCTAATGCATCATTTCCTCAACTCCTTTCGGTCCCGCCATACTGCCCTGATCTGTCTGAACTACTGGCAGGTCTATCTCTATAGCAACAATTAGAATCTCAATCCGACTGTCCACTGGTGGGGTAATCCGCTACTCTGGTAACCTCTGCTCAGATATACTGCGCCTCCTCGGCCTCCGTCTGATAACCAGGGGTAGAGAGTAGAACACTGGTTGTCCGTCGACCAGATCCTCAGATCGATTGAGTCGGTGACCTCTTGTCCAGAGTGCTTAGGGAATATCTGCTTGGTCTGGAGCAATTGTGCTAAACTACCCCTAGCAAAAAGACAAATAAAGCAATAATAAGGAAATAAACGAGCAGACAAACGGACAGCATAACGGCGTAAATAAACACAACACACAGTCGGGTATAATTAACACACAATTGATACACTATTCTCAAAGACCGATCATTACTCCCAAATCACTGTCTCCGAAGCTAAATCTGATACCCGCAGATAACTGATTTCAAAAATACTGAACTGGTGCCCACAAGCTTGATACTTAAAATACTGAACTGGTGCCCGCAGGGCCGATGCCCAAACTTGCAAACTGATACATGCATTCGTATAGAGACGCACTCAAAAAGCACATAACAAACAAGTGAGAGCCAAAACACCCCTATGTTGGGGTAGGGTTTCCCTGTCCTATTTTGTCAGGAACTAGGGTTTCATTGCGCACGCACCAGTTTCAAACAACCTATAAACAGGTAAGCAACCTGTCCTAGTTTGGAATAGTCACTATAGTTTCCGAATATGCACTAGGTCGAATGGTCAAAAAGGGTGCCCCGGTAAAACCGAGGTTTGTGCTCCCATACTGGCAGAGCCCGTAACCGGTCAGCCTCATGGCATGCTTCTCGAAGCAAGCATCCGACAAACCGTTCAGGAATAGCAGATGGCAAACACAGTGTCCTAAGCGCACCAATGCACATGCAATGCAAAGAAACACATAAGTGTAATCAAAACAAGATATTATGAGTTCGAGTCAAGTTCTCTAAATTTCCCAGCAGAGTCGCCAGAAACTGTAGACGTCCCCGAACGTCCCGGGAGGATGAATCCCGTTTTGTTCATTTGAGGTCACTACAGTTCAGGACTCAATTTCACGGTCCTGTATCTAATCTCACAAAGTGCAATGCAAGACCGATGAAATCATCAAAGAGTCCAAATCCGGCAAATCGTTTTTGAAAACAGATTTTTTGAAATAAGTGCCAAACATGGACTGCTTTGCCAGACACAAAGTCGCCACCTAAATATTTTATTTTGGGAAATTTAGGAAACCCTGACTCGTTGCCTAAGGCCACGTGTCCGTCATCACCAAAGTTGCCTCGGCTCGGGAACTTGGGTACGATTGGGGAAGGTCACTTCGTGAGCACCCCCGCTCGCCCGATCAAAGATCGGCCTCTACTAACCATGATATCTAGTTTTGAAAACATTATGCGTTCTTATTCCGGTTATTAGCCTAGATTTACTATGTGATGCGCACAGCATACAAGTATAGACTGGGTCGTTTGAATTGGAACAAAACATTTCTTGTTTGTCTATTTGAAAATGGTTTGATGGTATTACCCGCAAGTAGGCGAAAATGTGGATTTGCCACCCTCAGGTGGGCTTAGAAAATATGGTTTTGCCACTATCTAGTGGGCTTTAAAACTCGCATTCGATGAATTGTTCCAATTCAAATAACCCAACCTTCACCCACAGGCATTCTGGCAGTTATATCACATATGCATATAGCCTCATGGTAAGCATGCAATCATGGCAATCACTCACACACATGCAAGGATGCTAAAGCATAAAACTTACCGAGTACTCCAAGCCAAAAACAAAAGCTGATTAGAAATCATGCATGATCCTAAATATACAGAAATGCCTAATGCAACACATGCAAAATGCAACTATGGTAGGCCCGGCTATTCTAAGATGGCATATGAAATGCTACAGCTGACACGTATTCAATTTGGAATTGAAATACAAATGCAGTTAGTATGGTGCACCGAGCCCGGTGCATGCAATACAGATGAATGAATGCAAACATGCTGTCATACTGTATGCTAATTGAAACATGCCCTAATCTAACCATCATAAGCCGGTAAATAAAAGGGAGAAAGACGTGGAGTTGGAAGACATACATCACGCGCACGCACACTTATTACGACATTGTGCCTCGCTCGGAGGGTTCGAATAAATAATACAGTCCGAATAAATAATTACAGTCCGAAATGAATAATTAAATATTACAAAACCCTAATTAATTAACACATTAACTAGGAAAGCGGATAAACTAAGCATGCAAGCCAATGGACTGCCTCAACTCTGTTCCGAATGATGAATGATGCATGCTCGGGTTGCCTTCGTCGGGAAATTCTTTACGATGCCCCGGTTTGCCTCTGTTCGCAATTGTTCTCGGAATATTGTGCAAAGCTCCAGAGGGCTACTGATTTCTGATTTACTGCAACAGAGAGTAACAAAGGGGCATGGCAAACTATTTTCACATATGTATGCATGACTACTCTTCAGGGAGTGTAGTCCTCGATCCTCGTGCCACCAATCACGCATATCGATGCATGATGACCGAGGAGTTGGTTTGCACGACTTAATATGAAATGAATGCACATGAAAACACAACAAGACCTAAACTCCATCATGGGTCATCCAGAGTGTCGGCGACAGGGAATTCAGACACGTTCCGTCACTCGGAGTACGAAACGTCCCTCGTTTCCCGTGCTGGGCTAACTCCTATCCCAAACACAATGCAAATCAGATGGCATACACAATGCGACTAACATACAATCTAGCATACGCAATGCTATGAAATGGCATACACAATGCTCGATGTAACATGGCATACACAATGCTACGAAATGGTATACACAATGCACAATGGACTTACACCAACATGAATGGACCTCAGCCACACTCACATCAGTGGCCATAAGATGAAAATGAGACCACCGAAATGCGTGCACACGTGCACGCAAATCGAGGACCAAACCTAAGGCACAACGTGCAACTCTAACAAGGCATGGCAAGGCATGCAACATGGCATTCAAACATGTAAATTTCAGCACTGAAATATGATGCAAAACGATCCCGAATCATGGATATATGGCACCCGATGCATGAGATGAGCCCTGAAACTTCAAAACTAGGCACATATATTGACTTGTGGCTATACAAAGCATGCATTATTTGACCATGAAGCACAAAGACAGAGCCAAGGCAGACCCAAAACATGAACATTTCTAGTTCAAAACATGACCAAAAGATGCTAGCATGATGGACTAAAATAGCATGCAATTTTGACTAGCATACATGGTTTACATGGCATGCATATGAAGCATATGAAATCTCACCAAACCAGCAAAAATTAGTGAATAAAACATATCAAAATATGTCCAAATAATCACTGAAATGCAGCCAACATGTGCAAAAATGAGGGGTTTCTTTGGAAGGGCATACAAGGGGTAATTAAGCACATGCATCAAGGACACTTAGCATGGCACAACCAACTCTGGAAATCAAATATGAAAGCTCTAAAACTCAACAAATTGACCCTGAAATTGGTCTAGGGAACATGCAAAGAAAGGCCTCTTTGAAGGGCCTTGAATGGGATTGGTCTACACATGCAACATAGACCTAAAATATGGTGAAATGGGCCTTAGACAGAGCCAAGGCAGGCCTCAAAACCCTCAAAATGAGGCCTGGAAAGTGACTTTGAGGCATGCAAAATAGGGTCTCTTTGGAAGGCCTAAAAGATCCCCAAACAAGACAAGGAGAGAGGGGGTCACCCCCCTCTAATTTTGGCCCTCAAAAATGCGCCAAGGCCACTGAAAATCCACTGGATTTCAGTGGCTAAGAGGCCAAACCATGGCCAATGCAAGTGCTCTAATGCATAGCTGTAATCATGAAGGGATGAAGCATGCATAGGGCAAGATGACCCCAAACAGAGAATAGGCCTTAATCAAACATAAAGATGATATCAAAACAAGATTTTTTTTTAGTTGAGGTTGAGGTCTAAAATGGCTCACAAATAAGGCTAATGGATCATGCAAAAACAGCCCTAAAAGAGAGATTGAACAAACAGGGCAGAAAAAGGCCTTAAACAGCAAAGAGCCCTTCAACAAAGTTTAAGAGGGGCTCAAAACAAGATACTTTATAGTTTATGGAAAATCTCGAATATGCTCACAAATAAGGCTAAAATATGATGCAAAGATGGCCCTGAAAGAGAGATAAAGGGAAAGGGGCAGTAGATGGCCTCAAACAGTGAAGAGCCCTTCAACAAAGTTGAAGACAGGCTCAAAATAAGGTACTTCACAATTTGGCTCGAAGCCCAGAAATGCTCAAAAATAGGGCTAATATATCATGCAAAATAAGCCCCAAAAGAGGGATAAAGCACAAACAGGGAGTAGAAGACTTCAAACAGAGAAAAGTCCTTAATCAAACATGAATATGAGCTCAAAATAAGACTATTTTTAGTTCAGGCCGAAGCCCAAAAATGTAAGAAAAAGGGGCAAAGGTATAGAACAAAATAGTGCAAAAATAGGGAGAATAGGAGCTTACCCTTGTAGCCCGACTTTCTAGAAGCCTCTAGTCCAAGGAAATGAGCTTTCAACCTCTTCAAATGACTTCCAAGGGCCTGGAATGGATGATGGTGGTGTGGTGCTATGGGTTGTAGTGTAAATGGACCAAGGTAGTTAGGCTTTTGGAGCTTGGAATAGTAGCAATGGAGGTGGGAGGTGATGAGCCTTAAGCAAAAGTGTCTAACCCTTGGATATGAAGAGGGGGGCCTCTCTTATGGAGAAGAGAGGCCAAAGCTTCTCTTGGAAGCTTCCAAGATCCTCCATATGGTCCCCAGCTGGCACAACTGGATTACACTCAAAAAGGGCAAAAGCAATAAGCAGGCCAGCCAGTTCAAGTGGCCGGCCGGCCACTCCCCCTGGTCGGCCGACCAGGGGTCAAAAGGTTCAAGAACAATTGCTGGTCGGCCTACCCATAAAGGTGGCCTCCCAGATGAGTAGAACACAGCCCTGTGGTGAAAAACAAGAAAAAGTGACCCAAGAGAAAGAAAAGTTAGCTTTTTAGAGGGGTTCAAAAGGTTCAAGAGGAATTACTGGTCGGCCTACCCATATTGGTGGCCTCCCAGATGAGTAGATCACAATGGTGGTATGAAAAGCCAGAAAATGTGGCTCAAAAGTGGGAAAAACCAGCTTTCTGTCAGAAAAACCTGCTTTTGGAGAGAGAAAATGAGAAAATTGGTTTTTCAGGGGAAGAGGTGGCCAGCCACCATCCTACCACCTCCCTAATAGTCAAAATAGGGTCCCTACCAAAAATGGACCAAGACGGATGCAAAATGAAGGTTCGGGGGCCAAAACGCGCAGTCTGGGCCCCCCCGAAAACAAGCTGTTAGGCACCGGAAGTGGCGTATGACCACGAAGGTGGTCTCCCGGGCCACAATATCCCTCTAAAGGAAGGAAATAAGATGTGTGCCAAAAACTGGAGCAAACTGAGGTAGTTAAGCAGTCCCGAACCGAGGCACACGGCCGACGGCTCCGAAAATCGAAAACCGGAAACCAGGCTCTAAATGGAAAAAATGGCCTACGACCACGAAACGTAGCCTACGGCCACTAAGAGATGGTCTACGAGACCTCTCCCTCCCTTCAGGAAGAGAAAACAGAGAAAACAAGACCTGGTTCGCAAACCGAGGCAAAGTACAAAAGTGTCTCGAAGTCTGGAGGCAAGGCTCGCAGCCGAGACTCTGAAACCTCAGAACGAGCACAATATGCAACATCACCGAGCGCTCAACTGGTGACGTCTGAGTCTTAAGGTCAGTCAAAAATGGGGTGTCCACAGCAATCATAATATACAACGAAAGCAATAATTAAGCAGAGCTTATAATTAAATTTCGATTCTCAAGAATAACAGACAATTAAGTTAGTTTTAGGCAACTCCCCACAGGATGTCGTTGCTACCCAACCACTAACACTGGCCATGGGCAATTCTGACTCCCCTATAGTTAATTCAATACTAATGCGTCACCGCATAACCACCAGTGCATTGCTTATTGCACAATTACCAATGAAGCCCATGCACCTAGGTTACATATCCGAGTGGTGACATCACGGTCTATCCCAAGGGAATGGGCTTCCAAGGATACTCTCCCTGTGTGAGACCCCCATTGCAACCCTTATGCCTCCCATTTTCGTTAAGTAGCCAGAATGCCTCACGTGCCATGTTAGGGTTCGAAAACACACTTGCTCAAGACTTCACCAAAATGAACACATTCCACTATATCACACTCTTGAATCCATCGTTCATTATGCATTATGTTCTTAGGTATAGCAAAGCATGGTCAATATAATTACGAATCTAAACTAAACAACAAGTAATTTATTCATGGTAAAGAAAATTCACAATTTATCATAGATTACATATCAAGATTAAAACATTCAAGAAACATAGAATATAAGAGTTGCAAACCAAATAAGAGCATATTAACACAAATTTTCAGATTTTCATATTTGAACTAGTTTGAAAATAATTATGAAAAAAATACTTTTATTGGCCCTAAGCACCTGGCCTCATGTGAGTTTGTAGATAAATAAGTCTAATTTTGAACTCAATTTACAAAAGTAGGATAGGTATTTCAGATTTTAAGATAATTCAGAATTACTAAGATCTGTCCATATTCGTTGACCATTACGCAAATCGATTTTTCTCTCAAACCCCTCATTCTCTTGAGTTCAAACAAATTTTAGTTGAAATATAACACCAAGATTAAGATTTTGACATAAAATTGGACTCAAGATTCATTTTCTGGAAGTTTCTACAAAAAGAGATAGTTGACTATTTTTTTGGTTTTGTGAGTAACAAACTTAGAAAAATTGTTTAGGTTATAAAAATACATCCTTCGGTCCTACCAAAATTATCACATACTCTAGACATACGAAATATTACCCCATAAAAATAGATTTTGAGTGTATGGAGTTTTGATAGGAAAATAAATTCACAAGAGGGAAAAGATTTGCTGCTGAAAATTTAAGAAAGAAAGAGAAGCACACCATATCTTGATTAATACACATTTATACAAGAGTCTTGGCCTAGACTACAACATATATATGTATATACAAATAGCATGTATTAGGAGGGGAAAAATAAGTGGTAAAAGAACTTATGAGAAAAGGTGATGTAGGTTTACCTTTATTGTACAAGACTCAACACAATTCTTCATTTTCTTCTTCTCTTCTCTCTCTCTCTCTCTCTCTCCAAGATCACTCCCTCTCACTCCTCTAGTGCATGGCTGAAAATATAATAGGTACAAGTACATTAAGTAATAAAATATTACAATTAAGGTTTGAAATGAAATAAAATAGAAGTATATAGAGACCAAGTCTAAATTTATGAAACCTTGATATTTATTATTAATATACTAACATTAAAAAATAGTTAAAATAATAAATTTAGGTCCCGTTAAATTAAAGCGCAAAGAAAGGCGAGAAACCAAGTGAAAACGGCATTATCGGGAATTAAGATTTTAAAGTAATTAATCTCTAATTATATGGTCTAATAATTAATACCGGTGTTTTAAAAGTGATTATTAATCTGCCAAGATCAATTAGAGTCTACTCGAATTAATCTACGATACTTCCCGATTCTAGGTTTTGAAAAGCAATTAAGTGAAAATTCAAGGACTTTATTAAAATAAGCTCAAGGTTAGAGATTTAATAGTAATTACAAAAATTAGAGTCTCTACAAGAAAGGCTGATTTATTATTCTTTTTATTTGTTTTCCAAATATAATTAAAAGCATTTAATTTTGTAAACTTCATTACATTTATTACTTAGAATATTTTGGGTTCGCCATTAAATATTTTATCGCCGTTAGTTTATTTGAAGATTTGATATGATATGATATGATATGATTTTATTATTATTAATTTTTTATTTGTGAAAGAAGTTTCGTTTCGCATTTTTTTTTTTTTTTGGAACAGCTTTATGAAAGATGTTCATCAAAATGTGCTTTTATTTATCATTCTTGTTTGTTTGTTTGTATGTTTTTTTTTTTTTAAAATTGAAAAAAAAAACCTTTATTAACTCGAGTAAAGATTACAAGAGGAAAAAAATAACTTTCTTTGATCAGATACTTTTATTAGTAACAACACAATATGGAAAGACCTTTAAATCAAGGTGTTCAAGAGAGAAATGGCTTTCAGACCTCACTACAGGAAAAATGGTGTATAGCAACGTTTTTTTTGTGGCGTTTAGGAAAACGCCACTATAAATTCACAAAACACAATGTTTTCAAAAAACGTTGTGTCTGACCTCAGTGAAACGGCGTCGTATTGGGTCAATGTATTCACTGTCAAAACTCTGTCTCTTTGAACTCAGTCTCTCTTTCTCAGTCTACCACAACTCAGTTTCCCTCTCTTCCAAAACCCTCGATTTGAAGCTCTCACTCTCTCTCGCTCGCTCGCTCAATTTCTCATTCTCAACCCTCGATTTGCTCGATTGCAGATCCAAAACCCTCAATGGTTTGTGCTTCTTCGATCTCTGTCGCTCGCAATCGAACTCTCTAGCTATTCTTCATCGATCTCTGTCGCTCGAGGGCTTTGCTCTAGCTGTTCTTCATCGAACTCGAACTCGATCTGTTCTTTATCAAATCGATCAATTCTGTTCTTCATCAAATCGCAGATCCAAAATCCAAAATCGATCTGGTAAAAATTCATTCTATTCTTCATCAAATCCGTTCTGTTCTTCTTCAAATCCGTTCTGTTCTTCATCCTCTCGCTCCTGGTTTTTCAGGAAATCGATTTTGTGTAGTGGTAAAAATTAATAAATAAATAAAATGTAGCGAGAAACTCATTTACTATAGCATCATTCATTTTATATTTCAAGTTTAGAAGTTTGAGTCGGTGATGTTGAGTAGTGTAGCTTGTTACTTTGTATTTTAAAATCCTCTTCCCTGTTGCTTTGATTGATTGTAGACTTTTTTCTTCACTTCCTTTCAGGCGTTCGTTGATAGCGGTGCTCAGTCAACAATCATATCTAAAAGCTGTGCTAAGCGCTGTGGGTAAGTTCTATGTATTGCACTTAGTTCTGAACAATTATACCTTGCTTCCTTAGAAAGATTAGTAATGCAGATTAACATACAAAAAACCTGCGCGTGCTTGAACTACCTGTAATCTTGCATTGTTGACACATAATAAAGCATGCATTAGAATTGAGGTCCTTTTGATTTTTACCAATTATCTCTTAAACTGATCCATAAATGTATAGAAGAGTTAATTTACATAAGAATTCTAAGAATGAGTGGACAAATCAGTTTTTAGATCAATGCATTGAGTAATGTTATTCTAATATTGATGGACGACAACAGAAAAAAGTAAATGATGACCATTAGTATATGACATACTGTCGTCCTCATCATAATATTGCTTCTAGTTTCTTTCCTTGAAGAGCTTTGAGATGACACTTGTGCAGGAAAAAAGTAATTTGAAGTTTTCAAAATGTTAACAAGTTTAAAAGTATATGGAAGATATAATATGCTGGTTCATTTAACAACAGACTATCATAGATTGGCATTATTATTGAATTAGGCATGTGTATATGTGTGTTTATATATATGTTCTTTAGTTCAAATGGTCGGGAATTGTGCCCTTCGATTTAATTCAGTTGGAAATATAGAGGTTTTACATTTTTTCTTACTGGTATGAAGTATGCACCAATGCAATAAGAATGATCTAAGTTCATATGATGTGTAGGTGTTTTAAAAATCGAGGTCATCAACATAAGATTTTTCTTTGTTTATATGTAGACAATGCTTACACTTCATATCATTTGCCTTCCCATTGAATTAAGCTATTACATGTAAATAACAAAATACCCCCCTATTTGAATTCAATGAAAATATTAAAAAATTATATTTTATATAGCAAGTTAACTCTATGTATCAAAAACAAAATCTGAAATTCTTAGAATTGGCTAAAAATAGTGATTTCCCCAAAATATGGCATTTTTTATAATTAATGTTTTAGGTTCCATTTTTAGCTCCTAACTACAAACATGGAAAAAAAAAATTGGTATGAGTTCTTCAACTTTAGGTGTTTTAACTCTAAGAGATTCCTAGCTCTCAAAAACCAAGTGTCATAAGTTGGCTTTTGGACTCTCACTAGACTTGGACATAACATGCAAAAAACTTGATGGCAAAATGCATCTTAATTTTGAACTAATTCATCCTAGACTAATGCAATATACTCGTACAATTTTGCCTGAGATTGGATCAAAGCACGCATTTCATTGCCTCATAACATTTTCAGTCACTTGGACACTTTGAATACACTAACCTAGACACCTAGTCTATGATTTGTTTACGGAAATTTCCAACATGCAAAACTGTAAATCTTGTAACTGATAAAACGTCCAACCTAGAGAAATTGATATGTGATGCACCTATTATTTTTGTTCTTCTAAGTTTTAGTAAGTGGTAAACCTTCAATGTTGATTTGGCATTAACTACTGGTGGATTAAGTGAACTTTTATGAAGTTTCCAACTTAGGTTGTTCGTAATGAATTGTAAATAGAGGATTCACTATGTAGAAGCTCTACTTCCTGCGTGGTATTGGAAAATAGTAATGGCTACATATGTCAATAACAGTTTCTTTGCGTCTAGTCCTTAAAAGTTCTTCTTATGCCTGAATGAAATGTTCATTTAGTTTTTTGGAATCCAAATGAAGGGTTATCCCAGCACTTTTGGTCTTTAATTTTAGCTACAAAAATGTTTATTGCCAATCTTGGTATATGTATTCAACAGAATGCCTTAAATGAAATTTTTTGTTTATGGTTTCTGGCATTATCCATGCTCCATCTATGGGATGTCCTATCTTAGTCCTAGTTGTAGATCTTCTCAAATCCAGACATCTCTCGGATCTAATTATATAGCCTATTGCTGCTTTACTCAACAGAACTAAGCCACTGAGTTAGCCAATAGAATGGTACTGTTGGGGTGCCAACCAATATGTGCTATTTGATATATACATCTCTCTCTCTCTCTTTTTTATTTTTTTTCCCAAATTTTTTTTTAATTTTTATTTTTTATAAGTGAGGCAAATTGTCAAAACATATAGATCATGTAGTCTAGATTATGGAGAATGATATCTTAAAAGAGTTTCATTTTTCATTTTTTTGGTGTTTTGTCATTTACAGCTGTTATGTTTACCATTACACTGGCTTAAAAGAGTTTCGTTTTTTTTTTTTTTTGGTGTTTTATTACATCTTATCCAGTAATATTCTTCTTTTTAGATCATAATTAATTTAATTTTTTGTATTACAAAATATTCTAGTTGAGGTACGATAATTGATATATTGCTTTCACAGATAGTTGAATCAGATCGATCTCTCTTGCTCTTCATCTCAGGTACATTTTTCAAAGCAATTAATTCTTTGGTAGTTTTGTTTGTTTTTCATTACTTTCTTTGTTTTTCAAATCAATTAACTCTCTAATTTAAGATTTTGTAGATTTGTTTGTTTTCATTACTTTTGAGAGGGGGTGGTAATTGATTTGCAAGACAGTTTGGGATTAGATAGCTTATACTATAGATGGTCTCATGATCTCAGAGTGACAATGTATGAGATTATTTGGATTTTTGCAATTAATTATCTATTTGGCAAGTGTGCTTGGTCTATATTTTTTGTGCTTATATTTTTTGTGTAACATTATGATTTTGAATTTCTAATGTTTATCATAAGTTTTTGTTAAGTAATTTAAAATCTACCCTCGCCTGCACAGTTTTCTTTTTGGGCTTTGATAGGGACACAAAAATGGTGCTATACAAATGAAATAGAACACTACTAAGATATATTGGTATGTGTGGGTGTTCATGTAGTAGTGAGAATTCGTTGCTTACTTGTGAGTACAAGAACAAACTAAATGAAGCATACCTAATATCGAGTACTTGCCATTGTTATGTGCTATCAATTATAATCATGGAATTTTTTACTTTGTGATCAATCAGGATAATCTGGTTGTTCTTGTAGAATCTTCATTAGAGATACCTAGTTATCTTGATGAAGTTCTATATCATAATCTATCAAGAGCATTGTAGAAACTTTAGTTTCTTCATTAATATGCTTCATGCTAGAAATGCTTCTAGTATGCTTGATAGTGTTGATTCAAGTTGCACCACCGGGATGCAAAAATCATGAAAGTTGTTAATTTAGCAAGTAATTATCCATGCATGCATAAATAGCCGTAGACCCGTCCAAGAATCTTCATCAGAGATACCTGGTCATCTTTGATGAGGCTCTTCTTGGATTGTCCGGTTTGGATAGTTCATGAGCACAAGTCTATGTTGTAATTAGTAGTTCTACTGCTTAAATATAGTCCATCTCGTAGAAATTTCGTGTAGTAGCTCCTCATGTTCTCCGGGTGCATACTAGACAAGGTGTAGCAATACACCCAGTCTGTGTAGTGTACTTGGAGAACCATGGGGAGGTGCTGCCGAAATTTCGTTAGAGATGGATAGAGCGGTATGAGCTACTTTTTACAATATAGATTGTGCATTCCTGAATGGGAAAGTAGGATGAACCAACCTATTAGAGAAGAGTTAGAGGTGAATGGTGTCATGTCGCATGCATTATAAGGTACTTAATTGAGGTTAAGAATAATTAAAATGAAATGATAATTTTAAACTTTGTTGATTTGACAGTGACATTTGTAGTGTAAGACAAAGTCAGATGGATAAAAGTTGGATAAATCAGCATAGGTTGCATCCAGAATATATAGAAGGGGTTAAGGAATTTGTAAAACTTGCATGCCAAAATAATCCTCTATCAATTGAAGTCACATGTCCATGTAAACGATGTCGGAATGTCAAACTAGTGAAGAACGACCTTTTGGGGGAACATTTAATGGTCAATGGGTTTCTTCCAAGCTACACCAGATGGATTTTTCACGGAGAAGATTTACCGGCATCTGTGCCATTGAATGAGAATGTCAGTGATTCGAATGATGGCGATGATGTCAATGAAATGATATATGAGGGGTTCGAACTTCCTCCACCAAGCTTGGTTCATCGTGCTAGTAATGAGACAGGAAGTTCTAATATCGAACTAGGCCCGGATAAGAAAACTGAAAGATTTTTCAATTTATTGAAGGAGGCCGAAAGAGAGTTGTATCCAGAGTGTCACAAGTTTTCAACGCTGTCATTTGTTGTTCGATTGTTGCATATCAAGTGCCTTAGTGGATGGAGCGACAAGTCTTTCACGATGTTGCTTAAACTTTTGAAGGATGCATTCCCAAAAGGTGAAACTTTGCCAAAGTCGTTCTATACAACGAGGGCACTCCTTAGGCAATTGGGCCTCGATTATCACAAGGTACATGCATGCCCAAGAGATTGCTCACTGTATTGGAAGGAGACAGCTAGTAGGGATGATTGCATAGTGTGTCAGACGCCTAGATACAAACAGTTTGAGGGTGAGAAGAATGATTATAAAAAGAAGCAACAAAGAATTCCACAAAAGATTGTGAGATACTTTCCAATTGCATGATGCAGAAACTAATCAAATGTTTCAATTGCACGCGGTCTTATTGTGGACAATAAATGATTTTCCTGCATATGCAAATTTGTCTGGATAGAGCACGAAAGGTGTTTTAGCTTGTCCTTGTTGTAACATACGTACTCGACATCGGTATTTGAAGAATGGAAGGAAAATTTGTTACATGGGGCATCGCCGCTGGTTGAATGCGAGTCACAAATTTTGAAAAGATGGTGCGTCTTTTGATGGAACTTTTGAATTGGAACCATGTCCAACTCATCGTTTAATTGCCATCGTTCGTCCGAGGAAGTGAGTAATAGTTAATTATAAAATTTTCATATGACATTTTATTCATGTTATTTGTTCTTATCAAATGCGGGTTCACATATCAAAGAAAGAAAAGAAGAAGAAGAAGAAGTAGATATGACAAAGTAGATATGTGTAAGAATATGTGAAAAAAATACATTGAGATTATAATAATTTTGACATTTATTACTCCCCCCACTAGCGTGACTTTTTTGGTTTATATAATGATAGGAAATGGGTTAGATGCTTTGATTGAAAAATTAATCAGTAATTTACTTGGTCAACTGATCAGTTTATCTTGTTTTAGTTTTCTTTCATTGTTTTAAATTATTGGCATCAAAATCTAGGTTTATGTACATAATTAGATCAGATGCTGGCCAGCCCTTGAGAGAAGAACTTGCTAAGTCACCAAAGAAGATACTTGCATGCGCCTTCCCTGAATTTGTACCAAAATCAGATACTTCAATGGCTCAAGGATCCTTAACTCCACCAGCAGCTTTAGTGGGTGAGGAAGGCTACCTTGTTTCTCCTCTACCCGAGAGCTCTAATTCAACCTTGGCAACCCCTGGTGCAACATCAGATGCATATTTTCAGGGACTTGCTCTTGTTAAAACTTTAGTGTCTTATTGTTTTTGATACATTAGTACTCCTGTGGAAGTCACCTGCAAGATTGGCCCGTTGTTTTAATCAAACATTTTGTAGGGGCTACTGTATAGGTTTGATGCAGTTGATGGTTTTAATCTATGTGCATTGGCTTTGCTTCTTTAACATAGACGTGGGGTGTTGATGAAGCAGTTTTCTAAAATGCAGACATGCAGTTGTTGTTATCCATGTTTGTTTTTTTGACTTGCCATACAAAACAATGTGTTTGTCTATGTGCCTGTGTTGGATTCACACAGAAATATAACTGAGAATGGAAATAGGTTTGTAATAGGTGAAATTTTCACTTGAAATGATGATTCTGGTGAGATTATATTATGCATGTATATGGCATGTATTGAGGATTGGTTTTAAATCTAGCAGTTTGGTTGCATAGAGCAAACATAAAACATGAGATCCCCAAATTGTGAATTCAGTTTCCACCACCAACAAGTGGCGTTTTTTGGAAAAAAAAACGCCATAAAATGACGTCATTGTGACGTCACACATTTAATTCATAAAAAAATAAAAGACAGTGGCGTTTTTCGAAAAAACGCCACAAAATGACGTCATTGTGACGTCACACATTTAATTCATAAAAAAATAAAAGACAGTGGCATTTTTCGAAAAAACGCCACAAAATGACGTCATTCCACGTCACATGTTAATTGGGGACGGAAGGTGAGACGGTCGTCAAAGATTTTGCGGCGTTTTAGGAAGCGCCGTATAATGTTTTTAGCGACGTTTTTTAAACGTTAGGTAGCTATTGCGGCGGCCGTATCAGCGGCAAAAATTTTACACGTCACTATAAGATATTACGGCGTTTTTCATGATTTTCGCGGCGTTTTAAAACGCCGCTAAAAAACGAATTTCCTGTAGTGCCTAGGCGATCTTTGAGAAATAATCCGTATGTTTGATTTCAGTTTTTTAGATTCAGTTTTTTAAAAATTGAGCTTTTTATATTTAGTGAATATTTTTAATTTTTTTACTTTTTTAGATGTACCTTATTTAGTTATATCTAAATTATAAATTATTTGTGGAAAAAATATTTTAAAAATTAATAAAGACACAAAAATATGAAAAATGTACCGAATTTTTGAAATTTTTTTATTTTTTATATTTTTGATATTTAGTGAATTTTTTTAAAAAAAAAATCACAAATATTATACTTTCTAAGTGTATTTATGTTAGGTATGTCTAAAAAAATTTTAAAAAAATAGCATAAAATATTAAAAAAATTCAGTGAAAATAAAAAAAAATACGAAAAATGAAGAGGTAGAATTTTCTGAAAAATAAATTCTGGAAACTGGAAACAAACATCGTGAATGACAAAGTAAGTGACATTTTTTTTATTATATAATAATCAAAGAGTAAGATATTTTTAAAAATATTTAATGATGTGACAACAAAATACAATAGATAATGCAACTCTCTCTCTCTCTCCGATCTTCTCTAATAATAAATTAATCATTCCACTTACACATCATTGAATCTAAAAAGTGATTGAAAAACCTTTCAAACTATTATTGAATTCGTGGCAAACAAATGACGACGTGGAAAGCTAAGGTTTCTTTCGGTCTTTGTCAAATAGACCCACTCTCACCTTTCCTTTTTAATTTAGCAGCAAAAGGCTTAAAAATTTTGCTCACAAGAGCTATGGAGCGTAAACTAATTAATGGGGAGGAGATCCAGTTGAGGGGGATAAAACTATCTTTAGTTCTCCAATGATACATTAATTTTTTGTATTTTTGACAAAGAAGAAATAAGTAGTATTAAGCAAGTGTTAAGGTATTTTGAAATTATGTACGTTCTGAATATACATTTTCATAAGAGCATGGTCTGTGGTTTTGGGGTTTCTAAAGAATTTATAGAAGAGGTGGCTGGCATATTGAGATGTAAACAACAACGTTTTCCTTTGAAGTATCATGGATTACCATTGGGCTCAAATCAAGATTCACAAAGACTTGGAAACTTGTCATTGAGAAGTTCACGAAGAAGCTATACCTATGGAAGAGAAAGTACTTTTCCCTTGATGGGAGGATTGCTCTTATCAAGCGTACTTTAAAAAATTGATCAGTGTATTGCATGTCTTTGTTTAGAATTCTTGAGAAAGTTCCGTTGGACATTATCAGTGCAAATCTTCTCCAGGATTACGATGTTGATGACGTCACTTCAAAGGAAAGCTTGAATTACACTTCGAGTTGCGTCACGAATGTCACTTTACTCAAGACAATATTGCCCCCATCAAATGGTATGCACCGGGTTCTTAGCGAATCCACCTTTAGGATACAACGAAGTTGATCTAAAGATCCTCTATTTGTGTTTGTACAAACGAAGACAGATCAGAATACCTTCGAATAAACGAAAGCCAGAGAAATTAGGGATATTCTATTTCTGCAGTTAAATAGCATATCAAAAAGCATAAAGCTCTTGATAGAAAAATCAAAATCAAAAGAGAGAGAGATAACCAAATTTCAGACTTGATATCTAAAATTCTATTGCTTTTGAATTGTTAAATGTGTTGCATGGTCTAACCGTAGGTCTATTTATAGGCCAGTATGTACCCCGATTGGAATGATTGCGATTCTTGATCACACCTGATTAGATATGACTCTTAGATCAAGTTTTGATGGTTCGGGTCTTGTCCTAGCCGAATGGGTACCACAATGAGATACACCCGATCGTGAGCGGATGTAATCTACACCGCACGATCGCGTACATGGGTGATCAATGGTCATAATCTCATCGATCATGAATGGACACAACCCTCATAAGGCCTTGCGCTGATGCGTCTGTACTAAATGAAAAGTGTATGCCATTAAACGCCACACAACTCACTGCCTATGCCACGTGCACATTATCCTTGCCGTGTGTGAGTATACACTCTAGCACCTTTCACACATTTCCTTATTCAAACAATATTCCACGTGAGTGTTTATTAACCCATCTCTTTTCTCCCATCTTTTCGACGTCAGACAAACCATAAAGCAAAAAAGAGCTTTCTAAGGAAACAAGGAAGGTTTTTTAAAAACAGTAGAAAGTAAAAGCCATTTTATTTTAAGAAATCCCAACAATCCCCCACCTTTTTCAAAATAAAGAAGTCCTAATTCTCTTGGTAGACTTGTGCATAGGCGAAGGGTATCTTCGATTTGAACCAATCATTTAATGTAACACATCAAAGTTGGGATGGCATAGTAGATGTATCTTTGAACTAGTGATCCACAATGACTAAGCCGATACGTGAATTGGCCTTCTGTCTATACCCTAAATTCATGAGAGCTCAAGAGTTAAGCCCTTGGACTCATAGAAGGCGACACCACTTTCTATACTTACATAAGTAAGCTTACTGCGAGTACTCCTATAACTATAGTACCCTAACTACATCGTTCTAAGCTTATGAAGAGCTAAGTAGCTCATCATCTTCCTTATATATTACAGGTCCCAAGCACTTTTAACCTTGGTTGGATGTAATATAATCAAATGCTTGCAATCATGACATATGGTGTATTTTGCTCATTAAACTCAAGAGATTGAACAATTGCCCCCGGTTTGGACTTGACTTTACATATTCGATGGGGTGATTCGTTGCAAGACTTTGTTTTTAAAGAATCAAGCAAGTTTTGACTTGACTTTACATATTCGATGGTAATCACCCCCATCTTTAATCAATTCCCTGACATATCTATGTCGAAGTCCTATATGCCTGGACTTACCATTGTACACCTGGCTATTATCTTGTGATAGAGTTGCTTCACTATTATAATACAAAGATATTGGTGTCATAGGTATAGGCTATACTGAATTCTTAAGCCACTCTACCTCTTTGTTGCAAGAAGCTAGTGCCACAAACTCAGATACCATGGTCAAGTCTCTGATTATTGACTGCTTCTTTGATCCCTATGAGATAGCTCATGTACTGATAAGTGCTAAAAAGTGTATAATTATTCTATTATTTGTAAATATTAATGCACTTTTATAATACTAATTCTCTCATTTTATTTTTAATTGTGAGTTTGATGATTTAATTTTATTTTTTTGCACAATAACGTGTAAGTAAATAAAAGTTTGGGTTGACTTGCAAATTTTAGAAAGAGAATGAAAGAAGACAGAAGGCATACAAACCCATGTGATAACGTTGGGTTTGGAGTTTTGCCGAATAAGGCAAAAAGGAATGGAATGAAGATTTTCTGAAGTTGAAGATGAAAAATCTATTCTAGACAACCTCGTTAATTTGGCAATAACTTTTGACTCAAAATTCAAATTCAGGTGAGGTTTGTAGCTGTGGAAGGTTATGACAAAGATCTACAGCTTTTACAAAACTCCAAATTCCAACTGTTACCAAGTAAAAAACGAGCTAAAGGATTCGGATTAAGTTCAGGCACTATTGTTGACAAAGCTGTCCAACTTCAGCATTTTGGCCATAAATTTCAAGTCCAAATTCTGATTTAGGTGAAATTTATATCCCTGGAAAGAAGACTCGCATATCTACAACTCTTGTTCTTTGAGGAAAACGTGATTTTAATGTATAGGGGGACAAAAATTCAGTGGAACAGTCACCTATTTGCAAAAAAGCGTAAATTGCCAAATCTGTATTTTTGTTTGATTTGGTCCTTCTCTTGGTCTTTAAATAGAGAGGATGAAGCCTCAATTAAAAGGAGAAGAAACTCAAAGTGTAACTTTCAACTCTAAACAAAGTCCCCATTCTCTTTTAGTTCATATTTTCTTTCTTTCAATTTGTGTATTTAATTATGAGTAGCCAAGCATTTTGCTAAGGTGAGGAGTGAAGCCAGAACACATGTTTGATGATTGTCAACTATTCTTCATGGTTTTAATGTAAGGTTTCATTTTATTTGATTGGTTATATTATTTGGAAAAGTATTTGTAGACGTTCCCGAACGTCCGAGGAGGAAATCCCCCCCGTTTTGTTCATATGGGCTCACTACAGTTCAGGACTCAAAGTCACGGTCTTGTATCTAATCTCGCAGAGTGCAATGCAAGACCGATGAATCATCAAAGAGTCCAAATCCGGTAAATCGTTTTTTAAAACAGATTTTTTGAAAGAAGTGCCAAACATGGACTGCTTTGCCAGATACAGAGTCGCCATCTAAATATTTTATTTTGGGAAATTTAGGAAACCCTGACTCGTTGCTTAAGGCCACGTGTCCGTCATCACCAAAGTTGCCTCGGCTCGGGAACTTGGGTACGATTGGGGAAGGTCACTTCGTGAGCACCCCCGCTCGCCCGATCAAAGATCGGCCTCTATTAACCATGATATCTAGTTTGGAAAACATTATGCATTCTTATTCCAGTTATTAGCCTAGATTTACTACGTGATGCACACAACATACAAGTATAGACTGGATCGCCTGAATTGGAACAAAACATCTCATGTTTGTTTATTTGAAAATGGTTTGATGGTGCTACTCGTAAGTAGGCTAAGACGTGGATTTGCCACCCTCGGGTGGGCTTAGAAAACATGATTTTGCCACTATCTAGTGGGCTTAAAACTCACAATTAATGAATTGTTCCAATTCAAATAACCCAACCATCACCCACAAGCATTTAGGCAGTTGTATCATATAAGCACTTAGCCTCATGGTAAGCATGCTATCATGGCAGTCACTCACACACATGCAAGGATGCCAAAGCATAAGTACTTACCGAGTACTCCAAGCCAAAACAGAAGCTAATTAGAAATCATGCATGATCCTAAATATACAGAAATGCTTAATGCAACACATGCAAAATGCAACTATAGTAGGCTCGGCTATTCTAAGGATGGCATGTGAAATGCTACCGCTAACAAGTATTCAACTCAGAATTGAAATACAAATGCAATTAGTATGATGCGCCAAGCCCGGTGCATGCAATACAGATGAATGATGCAAACATGCTATCATAAGTATGCTAATTGAAACATGCCCTAATCTAACCATCATAAGCTGGTAAATAAAAGGGAGAAAGACGTGGGGTTGGAAGACATACATCACACGCATGCACACTTATTACAACATTGCCCTCGGTTGGAGGGTCCGAAAGAATAATACAGTCCGAATGAATAATACAGTCCGAATAAATAGTACAGTCTGAATAAATACAAAATCCTAATTAATTAACAAATTAATCTAAGAAAGCAGGTAAATTAGCACGTAAATCCATGGACCGCCTCAGCTCTGTTCCAAATGATGAATGATGCATCCTCGAGTTGCCTTGCACAGAAATCCATTACGATGTCCCGGTTTGCCTCTGTTTGCAATTGTTTTCGGAATATTGCGCAAAGCTACAGAAGGCCGCTGATTTCTGATTTACTGCAACAGAGAGCAACAAAGGGGCATGGCAAAGTATTTCACATATGTATGCATGACTGCTTTTCAGGGAGTGTAGTCTTCGATCCTCGTGCCACCAATCACGTATATCGATACATGATGGCCGAGGAGTCGAATTGCACGACTCAATTATGAAATGAATGCACATGATGACACAACAAGACCTAAACTCCATCATAGGTAATCCGGAGTGTCGGCGATAGGGAATTGAGACACGTTCCGTCACTCGGAGTACGAAACGTCCCTCGTTTCCCGTGCTTGGGCTAACTCCTATCCCAAACACAGTACGAATGAGATGGCATACACAATGCGACTAACATACAACCTAGCATACGCAATGCTATGAAATGGCATACACAATGCTCGATGTAACATGGTATACACAAAGCTCTAACAGGCAACCTAGCATACGCAATGCTATGAATTGAAAAGGTATACACAATGCATAATGGATTTACACCAACATGAGTGGACCTCAGCCACACTCACATCAGTGGCCATTAGATGAGAATGAGACAATCGAAATGCGTGCACACATGCACGCATACCAAGGACCGAACCTAAGGCATCAAATGCCACTCTACCAAAGCATGGCAAAAAATGAAAGATGACCTATGAACATGTAATTTCCAGCACTAAAACATGATGCTAAATGATCTCGAAACATGAAAATATGGCACTCGATGCATGGAATAAGCGTCGAAACTCAAAACTAGACACATGTATTGAACCACAAGTATACAAAACAAGCATTATTTGATCATGAAGTCAAAAGACAGAGCCAAGGCAGTCCCAAACTATGCACATTTCTAGTTTAGAGCATGGCCAAAAGATGCTAACATGATGGGCTAAAATAGTATGCAACATTGGCTAGCAAGCATGGTTTACATGGCATGTATATGAAGCAAATGAGAACTCACCAAACCAGCCAAAAACAGTGAATAAAACATGCCAAAATATGCCCAAATAGTCACTGAAATGCAGCCAATGCATGCAAAAATGAGGGGCTTCTTTGGAAGGCCATTCAAGGGGTTGTTAAGCACATACAAGATAGACACTTAACATGACCAAACCAACTCCGGAAATGAGTTATGACAGCCCTAAAACTCACAAAATTGGCCCTGAAATCAGTCAAGGAAGCATACGATGAAAGGCCCCCTCAAAAGGCCTTGAATGGAATTATTCTACACATGCACTATAGACATAAAATATGATCAAAAGGGCCCCAGAAAGACCTAAGGTAGACCTTAAAACCCACAGAATTGGACCCAAAAAGTGACTTCAATGCATGCAAAATAGGGCCCCTTTGGGAAGCCAATGATGCTAGTGAAGAAAATGAGGGGTGAGAGGGTCACCCCTCTATGACTTCAAAGCTCAAAACCACATTTCAGTGGCTAAAAGGCCAAAAAAATTCCAATGCAAATGCTCTAATGCATAGCCCTAAATATGAAGGAATGAAGCACGCAAGGAAGGAGATGACTCCAAACAGAAAAGTGACCTCAAGAAAACTTAAAGAGGAGGTCAAAATAAGAACTTTTTCAGTTTATGACAACTCTCAAAAATGTTCACAAGTAGGGATAAAATATGATGCAAAAATAGTCCTAAAAGAGAGATAGAGGGTAAGGGGAAGCAGATGACCTCAAATAGCAAAGTGTCCTTAAATAAAGTTGAAGAGGGGCTCAAAATAAGAACTTTTTCAGTTTATGTTGAAGCCCAGAAATACTTAAGTAGGGCTAATCAATCATGCAAAAAAAATGCAAGTTTAAGGGAAATAGGCACTTACCCTTGAAGAGCAGCAAAGCTGGAGCTTTTAGACCAAGTTAGTGAACCTTCAACCTCTAGAAATCAGCTTCAAGGGGATGGAATGGATGGTGGAGGTGGTAGGCTAGGAGTTGTAGTGTAAATGGCCAAGAATATTAGGGTTTTGGAGCTTGGAAGAGAGAGATATGGAGGGAGAGGTGTGTAAGCCTTGGCTAGTTTTTCTAACCAGCCCAAAGGAGGGAGAAGACCTCCTATATAGACAAAGAGGTCTAAAGCTTCTCTTGGAAGCTAAAAACAACTTTGAAGATCCTTCATACACGTGTATGGAGGATGCTGCAAATGGCTCCCAGCTAGCACAGCTGGAACACACTCAAAGAGACAAAACAGAGGGTAGCTGGCCGACCAGTTCAAGTGGCCGGCCGACCACTTGCCTTGGTTGGCCGACCAGGGTTCAAAAGGTTCAAGGTCTAAAGCTGGTCAGCCATGAAGCCCTTGAAGTTACCTTTCCAATGCCGCAAACCTTGCATTAAAATTCCTCCTGTGCAAAAAGTTATGCCTGTTTTAGTAAAGCCGCGCAGATTCGGTCCAACCGGACTTCAACCAACCACATCTCCCCCACCTGCACTTGGGTTTAGGAGATTCTTGAGTGAAAAATGAAGCCCCGGAAGTAAGATTTCCAACGGTGGTAGCCTCATATCTTAATTCCTCCTGTGCAAAGAGTTATGCCCATCTTGGTGAAGCCGCGCAGATATTTTCTCTCCTTCCCGGATTCATGCTGAACCACTTTTGACCAAAAAAGCTGGTCGGCCATCTGATTTTTTGGTTTTCCATGTGGTCACATTGAAGCCCCGGAAGTTAGCTTTTCAATGACGCCAACCTCGCACCAAAATTCCTCCTGTGCAAAGAGTTATGCCCGTTTCGGTGAAGTCGCGCAGTTTTGGTCCTACCCGGATTCATGCCGAACTTCTCCCAAACTAGTTTTCCTCTCTTTTCTCCTCTTTTCTTCAACTCCAAACCCCTAGACAAGGTGTTTTGAAGATTTTTCAAAGATTTCATCTCTCTTTTATTCATTTCCACTTTGTCCTTGCTCGGTTTAGCGAAAAGCGCAACATTCGACAAAATACGAGCCTCGGAACATCGTAAAAACTTTATTTCAAAAACGTTTTGAAAGAGAGGGTTTTAAGGTCTAAAATATTTTGATCAAGATTGTTTTGGTCCAAAAAGGGATACGAAGTCGAGATTTGACTCTCATCTTGCTGAAGAAACTAAACCTTTCTCCTGCACACATTTCTTCACCATGTAAACCATCAGTCGCGTCCAAGTCTTAAAGGCGGTCAAAAATGGGGTGTCTACAGTTGCCCCTCTTTGACAGAACTCGGAAATCAAGAAGTGATGGGAGTGAGTGTCAAAGCCCAGAGACGACCCATATTTGACAAGGCCGAAGACTTGGACAAACAAACAAAATATAGATAAATAAATGGTTGTGCCCGCAGGCTGCCTACGTATCCCTTTGCAAGGAATCAGACCAGCGTAGTTCATGGGCAGGATGCAAAATGATATGTGGGAAGATTTTGATAATTGGACTTATACGCTACGCGAAACCGGTTTGAAAATTGGACTTATACGCTACGCGAAGCCGGTTTTGAAAATTGGACTTATACGCTACGTGAAGCCGGTTTTGAAAATTGGACTTATATGCTACGCGAAGCCGGTTTTGAAAGTTGGACTAATACGCTACGCGAAGCTGGTTCGAAATTGAGGATTCATGCAATGCACTGTAATGTAGTGGCTAAAATGCAATGTAATAGCTAGGAAGGGAAGGTACCTTACAGGGGCAATTGGCAATGACTTACCTCGGCAATGTCCTACCTCAAGCTGATGTGGGAATCTTCCTCTTCTTCTCAGTTGAACCACAGTAATACTTTTCTCCCTGGCTATGGTTGCAGCTTTCCCTATTCTCCAACAGGGTGACATAGGTTGGCTCAGTATTCAGAATTGAGGCGCATACACATGCTATCTCAACCTATGGGGCTGCCATACAGATTTCAAGCCAAGGATACACCCCTGGGTATTTAAACTAGACTTTAGTCTCGAAAATCCTGAACCTTTCCGTTCTAGGCATGAGCCATTCGAACTCTAGTTTCCACTGTCACAGTTGGTCTCCTAGGAACTCATCGCTAACACAAGCAAGTGGCTATACCAGACCATTGGAAGTCGTTCAAGCACGACAAACACCAAATGAATTGCACCTTTAGAGGATTTAAGGCCTCCTAGACCAGAGAGTGCACAAGACAGTGCGAATGAAGATGCGAGATTTAAGGTCTCCTAGACTAGACGATAAAACAGATATGATGCAATGGATGTAACAGATGTGATGCAATAGATAATAGATGCGATACAACAGAGAGTACAATAGATGCAAAGGGTGACATACTCCAACCACGCTGGACTCGTGAGTGAAGGCAAAACAAAGAAAATCAATCAGGAGCGCGTTCCACGCAACCTAAGATAAATTCCAAACACGCTGAAATCGTATGAGGAATGGGAGGCTCCAATCACGTTGAAATCGTGAGAGGAGGTCCAAAAATAACCCGCCCAGCGCGTCTACAACGCAACCTGGGATAAATTCCAAACACACTGAAATCGTGTAAGGAAAAGAACACTCTAACCACGCTGAAATCGTGAGAAGAGGTCTGAAAACAACCGCTCAAGTACGCGCACTACGCAACCTGAGATAAGATCCAAACACGTTGAAATCGTGTGAGGAAAAGAACACTCTAACCACGCTGAAATCGTGAGAAGAGGTCTTAAAACAACCGCTCAAGTGCGCGCACAACGCAACCTGAGATAGGATCCAAACACACTGAAATCGTGTGAGGAAAAGAACACTCTACCCACGCTGAAATCGTGAGAAGAGGTCTTAAAACTAACCCGCCCAGCGCGTCTACAACGCAACTTGGGATAAATTCCAAACACGCTGAAATCGTGTGAGGAAAAGAACACTCTAACCACGCTGAAATCGTGAGAAGAGGTCTGAAAACAACCGCTCAAGTGCGCGCACAATGCAACCTGAGATAAGATCCAAACACGCTGAAATCGTGTGAGGAAAAGAACACTCTAACCACGTTGAAATCGTGAGAAGAGGTCTTAAAACTACCGCTCAAGTGCGCGCACAACGCAACCTGAGATAAGATCCAAACACGCTGAAATCGTGTGAGGAATGGGACACTCAAACCACGCTGAAATCGTGAGAGGAGGTCCAAAAACAGCCTGCCCAGCATGTCTACAACACAACCTGGGATAAATTCCAAACACGCTGAAATCGTGTGAGGAAAAGAACACTCTAACCACGCTGAAATCGTGAGAATAGGTCCGAAAACAACCGCTCAAGTGCGTGCACGACGCAACCTGAGATAAAATCCAAACATGCTGAAATCGTGTGAGGAATGGGACACTCAAACCACGCTGAAATCGTGAGAGGAGGTCCAAAAACAACCCGCCCAACGCGTCTACAATGCAACCTGGGATAAATTCCAAACACGCTGAAATCGTGTGAGGAAAAGAACACTCTAACCACGCTGAAATCGTGAGAAGAGGTCTGAAAACAACCGCTTGAGTGCGCGCACAACGCAACTTGAGAAAGTCCCGGAGGACAATAATCCCAAACGCTGCTCAGCGTAAAAAGATAAATGATAGATAACACAAGATGCAAATAAATGCCCTTAAAGGTGTTCACGACAATATAACGAGTGGAAGAGTGCATAACAATGCGGGTGGAAGGGTGCATAACTTTGAAGCAGGCTTGATCTTGTACTTGAGGTAGAGGCACACTCATACTTTGGAGCATTGACAAGGCCTGAAGAGGTGCATCCGGAGCACAATCACGGAATTTGCTGAAGATGAAACACACTCAGATGCTTCAATTTTCCCTTTCTTCTTTTGCTTTGCAGTCCGGAACCCATGTAGCTTCAGATAAGTCCTGGTTTTACTGTTCTCACGTGACCTGGGTTGAACCCTGCGGTTTTTGAAAGAACAAAATCTTGTTTTGCACAAATGCGGAGAACGGCACAGCACTCTGAGCACAAAACGATTTTTTGAAAGTGAGAGGAGTTCTCAATTGGGTATCGAGCCTACAACTGACAACAGTCAAAACGACTCAACAATGAAAAACAAAAGGTAAACAACCTAAACACAAATCCAGACACTTGAAACGACCCAAAATAAGAATCGAAACAAAGAAAAAACAAGAGACACGACACACAGACGCGTTACAAAGATGAGAGACCTCTCAGTTCGCGAGGAGCCAGCTTCTCCGGGTATTTCTTCCCACCCTTTCTTATTTGTGATTCTCATATCACTCGGCCCTCAGGCTCGGCTTTTCTCACAAAACCCTTTTCCTCACTTTTTCTCTCAGCGCACATCTCTCTATTCTTTAATCTCTCATTTTTTTATCCCTCCCCTGGGTGGTTGATGGATGAACAGGAACTTACAGGCTCATGCCCCTAGCATTCTACTAGATTCTCTTTCTTCTGCTCACAACAGTGAGTTTCTCCCACAGAGGGGTTGTGCTACAACAGGATGTGTAGCAAATCTGCAACTAACATCGGTTGATGATGCTCTGCTGGGGAGTTTGGACGTGACCAGATCTGTCCGGATGAGGGAGTGGAATATCTTGATCCATTCCAGTTCGTGCTTCGCACTTGACTCGATACCTCGTTGCTTGGAGGATGAGAGAGCTTTCAGCCCTTTTATGTTAGCTTCAGTGGTGCCCCTTTCTGTTAGCTTCAGTGGTGCCCCTTTCTGGCTGGTAGAATGCCCTTTCTGGAAGATAGAGTGCCCTTTCTAGCAAGTGTGTTGACAATGGGGAAAAGACAAAACACCTGACTCAAACTGTGCCCCTAGTTCATCATTTTGACCATTTTTGTTTTTGGCTTTCTGTTAAAACAATTTTGACCAAAATGAGAGTTAGATTAACATGCTTGTTCAATTTTCTGATTTAAAATCATGCAAGTCAGGCTATGAGCACTGAAAATTTTCCTTTTTTGGGTCCAAGAAATGGGTCTAGTTTTGGAAAAATGGAATAGTTTTTGAGAGAAAATCAGTCAACCTCAGTAAAAATTCTCAAAAACTATTTTTGCAAACGACCACTGCTCAACGAGCATAGAACCCACTCTCGAGATGCATAACCTCAGATTCGAAGGAAAATTGCCCCTTGCTTGAGGGGAGCTGCATGGCAACGAAAAGTTGCCCCATGTTTGAACGGCACTACAGCACATTGAATGGCAACGAAAAGTTTCCCCTTGTTTGAACGGCACTGCAGCACATTGAATGGCAACGGAAAGTTGCCCCTTGTTTGAACGGCACCGCAGCGCATTGTAGGCAGTCCTCAGAGCGACGAACACAACCAGACTCTCGGATACATGGAAGGCAAAGATGATCAAAACCATTACATGGACACAATCGATTGGAAGTGTTTTACGGCTGGACTTCAGGATGAAGTTGCCTACGTATCCCAAAGATGGGAATCAAGCCAGCGTAGTTCGGGTTTAAGGTATACTCGTGTATTAACATCTCCTTTTGTGCTCTAACTTTTGCCAAGGCCGCCCTTCCGGGTTTTCAACCTTGTGAGCTATGTTCTTTTTTTCTTTTCAATTCTTTCTTTTTTGTCTTTTTCTTTTTTTTCATCTTTTCCTTTCATTTTCTTCATTTTTCTTCTTCTTCTTTTTTTTTGCATTTTTCTTTTTTGTTCTTTTTGTTCTTTTTTTCTTGCTCTAACTTTTGCCTGGGTCGCCCTTCTGGGTTTTCGGCCCAACGAGCCTCTCAAGGGTAAAAGTGTAGCTTTTGTCCATATGGAATGGTTTGAGATCTCGAAGCCATCTGAATCCACGAGAATGGTTGTTGTTCGCTGATGATGTAGGAGTCCATCCAATAGGGGGCTGAATTTGCCCCTAGTGTTGTGGATAGGAACTCAGTTGTCCTTCAACAGTATTTTCTTTTTTCCTCCCTTCTGGGATTTGGCATTCTTGCCGATCTTCATTGATTTGTGGAATGATCCATCTTCGGCTCTTCGAGCACAATCGGACATTTTTCTGCCTCTAGGTTGAGGGCTGCTTCGAAT
Organism: Camellia sinensis; assembly: GCF_004153795.1. Lineage (NCBI taxonomy): Eukaryota > Viridiplantae > Streptophyta > Magnoliopsida > Ericales > Theaceae > Camellia > Camellia sinensis. Next base: position 455,228 of record NW_021026104.1, read on the forward strand.
CTGGCCACACAGGCCTTACATTGCGGTTAACTGTTGAACATTCTGAGTTAAGGCTCAAGGTCGGAAAGCAAAAAAAAGGGGGGGTCGAGTCTCAAGGCTGAGAGCGATCCTAAGCTACACAATCTCAAGAGCAATTCCACACAGGTCTTCGCAAGACTGCGCAAAATATATATATTTTTTTGAAATCTTTTAAGAACGCGACTAATCGCTCGCGCGGAAGACAATGTAGAACCAATCTGGATCAAGCCAGGATCCTTCTCAGTACTCACATTAACAAACATGATTTCATTCATTAAGGGCTTAACATGCCTCACTTTCTCTCAATTGATCAAATTTTAGCAAATCCCGAGAAATTTCTTCCTCTTTGTTTTCAACACATCGTGTTAGAAAAAGTTTTGAAAAACTTAGGTCAATGCAATAATTTCAAGGCACAAGAGAGCAGGTGGAATGCACTGCCATTTCATTCAAATCCCGGTACAACTAGCACACGGCCGAAGCAAACACAAGAGTGCGAAAATCACTGCTATTTCAATCAGAATCTGTTGGCACAACTGGCTCCAAGGCAGAAACAGACTCAAAAGAAAATGAAAAGACAAACACAAAATAAGCAAGTGATGTCCGAGGTAACACCCCCGAAATCACCCGACTCCAACAAAACAGGACTGACTCGATACAACAAGATAGACCCAAAACAAAAGGACTGACTCTATACAAAATAACAAGACTGACTCAATACCCAAGTTAGAAAGCACAAAAACTGGTGTTTGCATATTGCTCAGAATAGTGCGTGCTATTCCCACGTCTGGAGTTAATCGAGCGCCACCCATAGGTGGTTCATCCCCTGATCACATACTCACATTATCCCCCAAGTTCACCGATCCAGTGCCGATAGACTTTGCAGAGCTTGGTGGGAGGACAACCCCGTTGTCAAACAGATCCTATACTTCGTGGCGAAGACGAAAGCAGTTGTCGGTAGTATGGCCAGTTTGCTGATGGTACGCGCAGTACTGGGTAGCATCATGTGTAGCCGGAAGACGGTTCGGGAGAGGCCGAGGCTCAAGGGGTTTGAGATGGCCTTGTCCAACAAAGATTTGGAGAGCTTTGGACAAAGGCATATAGAGGGCATGGAAGACCCTCCGACTTTGGTGTTGGTACTTCAAGGTTTGTGGATTTTTGCTGGGCGCACCAGAAAAGAGATTGGCAGGTGCTGGCTTGGCTTGCTGATCTCTTTCGAGTTGAGGATTAGAGCTAACAGGATCGTCTCTGATATGACGGCCCTTCTCCCGGCTTTCCTTTTGATTCAGACTGCCCCCAACTTGAGTAGCGAAAGTGTCATCCACAGCCTTTGCAACAACTGCAATCATTTACTGTTTGTTCAGTCCTTCGGCTTTCAAAGCCTCAACAACCCACATGAGGTGTTCATGGGGATCAATGTCTACCCCTACCTTGTTCTTACCACTGGCCTCCACTTTATCAAAAGATCAGGTCACTATATCCGAGCGGAGCCCAGTTGTTGTAGACACGCCAACACCCAGATCTGAGACGGCTTCAGGTCGGCCCTTTTCAGTTGCAGCTTGCTCCAAGATTAAGGAGCCTTTTGGATTGAAACTTCTAGCCTGTGATGTGGTCGATGATGGAGCCAAAATTCCAAAGGCTAAGTCTGCCACAGTTCTTTGAAGATCTTCGATCATTCTCATCAACTCAGAAGTAATGGGCTCACGGGTTTGAGATAATTGGGGTCCAGGTGCATCCATCATGCATAAGTCCATGCTTTCTGGAATGAACACCTCAGGCTTAGGTAGATGGGCCGGGGTGATGTATATGCTAAGGTCATAGGTGGACGGCAATAGATGGATGAGGTTGAGACGTAGAGGTGACGGGTCAGTACTAACCTGAGGTCCTTTGGGTGGAGCTAGGGTCTCTTCATCAATAAGATCCTGAATCTTATGACGGAGGCGGATGCAACGGTTCGTATCATGACCGTGCTGTTGATGATAGGCACAGTATTTAGCGGGGTCAAGAGGATTTGGAAGGGGTTGGGGTTCTAGGAGTTCTAGGTGCCCTTCTTCTCGCAGCTTTTTCAAAGCTTGAGAGAGACTCATGTAAAGAGAATGGAATTTTCGGGCTTGGGGCCGATTTGAAGTGGCGGTTCTTTGGCCATTGAGGGAAGTGGTGATAGAGTCTACTTCTGAGCATTTCACAGCTGCACTACCATTAGTAGTAGCATTAGAACTGCGAGGAACATTTCTTTTCAATAGCTCATTATCTTCTGCAAAGATCCCTTGTCGGATGGCATCCTCGATTTGAACCCCCATTCCATGAAGGTCTGGAAAGGTAAACAGTGGTAGTACGATCATTTTCTGCAACAGCTTGCCATGTAGATTCCGAACAATCATCCTGATCTGATCTTTGTCAGAAGGCCTTGTAGTCATCATTGAGGCCTTTGCTCTCCATCTTGCCACGAACTCTGAGAAACTCTCCTTTGGCTCTTGGCGGGTGACTTCGAGATCACGAGTTGTGACCTCGATCTGTGTGTTGTAGGAGTATTGAGCAATAAAGGCCTCGGCCAGCTCTTCCCAGTTCCATTTCACAGAGTCCTCCAATTTCGCATACCAGATTGCAGCCATCCCAGACATGGTTCGGCCGAAGAGAGACAACTTCTAGGCTATGGTCAGACCCATTGGCCTCAGGATATCGGAAAACAGGTGGAGATGCACCATTGGGTCTCCAGAGCCGTCGAAGTGGTCGATATGCAGCATTTTGAATCGGTCCGGTAGAGTCACGGCTGAATCGGTATACCCATCCTCAATGTCCGGAATGGACTTCACACCCTGAGATTTCTTGAATAACTTTTCAAGCTTGCTTACTTTTAGTGCCGTGGGGTCCACCTTGAACTCAAAGGGAGAATCCGGTGGGTTGATCTGTGCCTTGGATAGCTGAGGTGGGATCGGGGGTGGAGCCGGCCCTGTTGGAATGTCCGTATCTTCCTGGACATTTGCTATCTTCTCGGGTGCTGGAACTTCTGGTGGGGGAGGGGCTTGGTGCGAAGCAGATGTTCCGGTTTGCTGTTGCAACTTGACAATTAACTCTGCCTATTGGGCCACTACTTCTGCTTGACGTGCAGCCACTTCTGCCTGGCGGGCAGCATCCTGTTGCATAGCCTGCATGGTTTCTTGGAGCTGACATATCATGTCCTTCATATTAACTGAAAACTGCAAATTTTACTGGTCAGGTTTGTATTCCCTCTCTGAAGTGGAAGCAGATAGCTCAACCCCAACTGCGCACAGGTGAGGTGGATAATGATCGCTGAGCTGGACACTGTTGAACTGGTGATCTGTGCCTGACTGGCCTTTTTACTCTGCCTCTGGCAAAGGAACACTGATTTCGCTTGAACTGAAACTCTGACCTGACAAAGTCTATCAGCACAAGTCCGATGAACCTCGGGGGATATTGGAGCCTTCTGAAGCTACGGTTCCAAGATTGCCCCTAGCAAAAGAGAAGACATGCAACATCTCAGCCTGATTTCACCAAAACAAATATGAGCAGCCGAATAACTGTGCTCTCTACTGAATTTTGCCCAAAATCCTGTCGGCAAACTGATACCCTCAGGTAAAACTGATTCTTCCAAATACTGATACCTGTAGGCCTGATACCTAGACTTGCAAACTGTTACATGCATTCCTGTAGGGACACACCCTAAAAGCACATAGCAAGCAAGTGAGAGCCAAAACACCCCTATGTTGGGGTAGGGTTTCCCTGTCCTATTTTGTCAGGAGCTAGGGTTTCACTACGCACGCAGCTGTTTCAAACAACCTATAATCGGGTAAGCAACCTGTCCTAGCTTTGGAATGGTCACTATGGATTCCAAATATGCACTAGGTCAAATGGTCAAAAGGGTGCCCCGGTAAAACCGGGGTTTGTGTTCCCATACTGGCAGAGCCCGTAACCGGTCAGCCTTATGGCACGCTTCGCAAAGCGAGTCTCCGGCAAACCGTTTAGGAATAGTAGATCGCAAACACGATGTCCTAGGCGCACCAATGCAAATGCAAAGCAAAGACACACATAAGTGTAGTCAAAATCAGATATCATGAGTTCGAGTCAAGTTCTCTAAGTCCCCAGCAGAGTTGCCAGAAACTGTAGACGTCCCTGAACGCCCCGGGGGGGGGGAATCCCACCCCGTTTTGTTCATATGGGCTCACTAAAGTTCAGGACTCAAAGTCGCGGTCCTATATCTAATATGCAGAGTGCAATGCAAGACCGATGAATCATCAAAGAGTCCAAATCCGGCAAATCGTTTTTGAAAACAAATTTTTTGAAAGAAGTGCCAAACATGGACTGCTTTGCCAAATACAGAGTCGCCACCTAAATATTTTGTTTTAGGAAATTTAGGAAACCCTGACTCGTTGCCTAAGGCCACGTGTCCGTCATCACCAAAGTTGCCTCGACTCGGGAACATCAGTACGATTGGGGAAGGTCACTTCGTGAGCACCCCCGCTCGCCCGATCAAAGATCGGCCTCTACTAACCATGATATCTAGTTTTGAAAACATTATGCGTTCTTATTCCGGTTATTAGCCTAGATTTACTACGTGATGCGCACAGCACACAAGTATAGACTGGATCGCCTGAATTGGAACAAAACATCTTATGTTTGTTTATTTGAAAATGGTTTGATGGTGCTACTCGTAAGTAGGCTAAGACGTGGATTTGCCACCCTCGGATGGGCTTAGAAAACATGATTTTGCCACTATCTAGTGGGCTTAAAACTCACAATGAATGAATTGTTCCAATTCAAATAACCCAACCTTCACTCACAGGCATTCAGGCAGTTGTATCATATAAGCACTTAGTCTCATGGTAAGCATGCTATCATGGCAGTCACTCACACACATGCAAGGATGCTAAAGCATAAGTACTTACCGAGTACTCCAAGCCAAAACAGAAGCTAATTAGATATCATGCATGATCCTAAATATACAGAAATGCTTAATGCAACACATGCAAAATGCAACTATAGTAGGCTCGGCTATTCTAAGGATGGCATGTGAAATGCTACCGCCAACAAGTATTCAACTCAGAATTGAAATACAAATGCAATTAGTATGATGCGCCAAGCCCGGTGCATACAATACAGATGAATGATGCAAACATGCTATCATAAGTATGCTAATTGAAACATGCCCTAATCTAACCATCATAAGCTGGTAAATAAAAGGGAGAAAGATGTGGGGTTGGAAGACATACATCACACGCATGCACACTTATTACAACATTGCCCTCGCTTGGAGGGTCCGAAAGAATAATACAGTCCGTATGAATAATACAGTCCGAATAAATAGTACAGTCTGAATAAATACAAAATCCTAATTAATTAACAAATTAATCTAGGAAAGCAGGTAAATTAGCACGTAAATCCATGGACCGCCTCAGCTCTGTTCCAAATGATGAATGATGCATGCTCGAGTTGCCTTGCACAGAAATCCATTACGATGCCCCGGTTTGCCTCTGTTTGCAATTGTTTTCAGAATATTGCGCAACGCTCCAGAAGGCCGCTGATTTCTGATTTACTACAACAGAGAGCAACAAAGGGGCATGGCAAAGTATTTCACATATGTATGCATGACTACTCTTTAGAGAGTGTAGTCTTCGATCCTCGTGCCACCAATCACGCATATCGATGCATGATGGTCGAGGAGTCAAATTGCACGACTCAATTATGAAATGAATGCACCTGAAGACACAACAAGACCTAAACTCCGTCATAGGTAATCCGGAGTGTCGGCGATAGCGAATTGAGACACGTTCCGTCACTCGGAGTACGAAACGTCCCTCGTTTCCCGTGCTCAGGCTAACTCCTATCCCAAACACAGTGCGAATGAGATGGCATACACAATGCGACTAACATACAACCTAGCATACGCAATGCTATGAATTGATATACACAATGCTCGATGTAACATGGCATACACAAAGCTCTAACAGGCAACCTAGCATGCGCAATGCTATGAATTGAAAAGGCATACAGAATGCATAATGGACTTACACTAGCATGAGTGGACCTCAGCCACACTAACATTAGTGGCCATTAGATGAAAATGAGACAACCGAAATACGTGCACACACGCACGCATACCATGGACCGAACCTAAGGCATCAAATGCCACTCTACCAAAGCATGGCAAAGAATGAAATATGGCCTATGAACATGTAATTTCCAGCACTAAAACATGAAGCTAAATGATCCTGAAACATGGAAATATGGCACCCGATGCATGGAATAAACCTCGAAACTCAAAACTAGGCACATGTATTGAACCACAAGTATACAAAGTAAGCATTATTTGATCATGAAGTCAAAAGACAGAGCCAAGGCAGTCCCAAAATATGCACATTTCTAGTTTAGAGCATGGCCAAAAGATGCTAACATGATGGGCTAAAATAGTTTGCAACATTGGCTAGCAAGCATGGTTTACATGGCATGTATATGAAGCAAATGAGAACTCACCAAACCAGCCAAAAACAGTGAATAATACATGCCGAAATATGCCCAAATAGTCACTGAAATGCAGCCAATGCATGCAAAAATGAGGGGCTTCTTTGGAAGGCCATTCAAGGGGTTGTTAAGCACATACAAGATAGACACTTAACATGACCAAACCAACTCTGGAAATGAGTTATGACAGCCCCAAAACTCACAAAATTGGCCCTGAAATCAGTCGAGGAAGCATATGATGAAAGGCCCCCTCAAAAAGCCTTGAATGGAATTGTTCTACACATGCACTATAGACATAAAATATGATCAAAAGGGAAGGCAGACCTTAAAACCCACAGAATTGGACCCAAAAAGTGACTTCAATGCATGCAAAATAGGGCCCCTTTTAGAAGCCAATGATGCTAGTGAAGAAAATGAGAGGTGAGAGGGTCACCCTTCTATGATTTCAAAACTCAAAACCACATCAAAACCACTGAAAATCCCCTGGATTTCAGTGGCTAAGAGGCCAAAAAAAGTCCAATGCAAATGCTCTGATGCATAGCCCTAAATATGAAGGAATGAATCATGCAAGGAATGAGATGACTCCAAACAGAAAAGTGACCTCAAGAAAACTTAAAGAGGAGGTCAAAATAAGAACTTTTTCAGTTTATGACAACTCTCGAAAATGTTCACAAGTAGGGCTAAAATATGATGCAAAAATAGTCCTAAAAGAGAGATAGAGGGTAAGGGGAAGCAGATTACCTCAAATGGCAAAGTGTCCTAAAACAAAGTTGAAGAGGGGCTCAAAATAAGAAATTTTTCAGTTTATGTTGAAGCCCAGAAATACTTTGAAGTAGGGCTAATCAATCATACAAAAAAAATGCAAGTTTAAGGGAAATAGGCACTTACCCTTGAAGAGCAGCAAAGCTGGAGCTTTTGGACCAAGTTAGTGAACCTTCAACCTCTAGAAATCAGCTTCAAGGGGCTGGAATGGATGGTGGAGGTGGTAGGCTAGGAGTTGTAGTGTAAATGGCCAAGAATATTAGGGTTTTGGAGCTTGGAAGAGACAAATATAGAGGGAGAGGTGTGTAAGCCTTGGCTGGTTTTTCTAACCAGCCCAAAGGAGGGAAAAGACCTCCTATATAGACAAAGAGGTCTAAAGCTTCTCTTGGAAGCTAAAAACAACTTTGAAGATCCTCCATACATGTGTATGGAGGATGCTGCAAATGGCTCCCAGCTGGCACAGCTGGAACATACTCAAAGAGACAAAACAGAGGGTAGCTGGCCGACCAGTTCAAGTGGCCGGCCGACCACTTTCCTTGGTTGGACGACCAGGGTTCAAAAGGTTCAAGGTCTAAATCTGGTCAGCCATGAAGCCCTTGAAGTTACCTTTCCAATGCCACAAACCTTGCATTGAAATTCCTCCTGTGCAAAAAGTTATGCCTGTTTTAGTAAAGCCGCGCAGATTCAGTCCAACCGGACTTCAACCAACCACATCTCTCCCACTCGCACTTGGTTTTAGGAGATTCTTGATTGAAAAATGAAGCCCCGGAAGTAAGATTTCCAACGGTGGTGGCCTCATATCTTAATTCCTCCTGTGCAAAGAGTTATGCCCGTCTTGGTGAAGCCGTGTAGATGTTTTCTCTCCTTCTCGGATTCATACTGAACCACTTTTGACCAAAAAATCTGGTCGTCCATCTGATTTTCTGGTTTTCCATGTGGCCACATTGAAGCCCTGGAAGTTAGCTTTCCAATGGCGCTAACCTCGCATCAAAATTCCTCCTGTGCAAAGAGTTATGCCCGTTTCGATGAAGTCGCGCAGTTTTGGTCCTACCCGGATTCATGCCGAACTTCTCCCCAACTAGTTTTCCTCTCTTTTCTCCTCTTTTCTTCAACTCCAAACCCCTAGACAAGGTGTTTTGAAGATTTTTCAAAGATTTCATCTCTCTTTTATTCATTTCCACTTTGTCCTTGCTCGGTTTAGCGAAAAGCGCAACATTCGACAAAATACGAGCCTCGGAACATCGTAAAAACTTTATTTCAAAAACGTTTTGAAAGAGAGGGTTTTAAGGTCTAAAATCTTTTGATCAAGATTGTTTTGGTCCAAAAATGGATACGAAGTCGAGATTTGACTCTCACCTTGCCGAAGAAACTGAACCTTTCCCCTGCACACCTCTCTCCGCCATGTAAACCAAGTCTTAAAGGCGGTCAAAAATGGGGTGTCTACAGTATTTTATTTTGTATAAGTCTTTGATTTATTGTTAACTCCGGGTACAGTGAATGCTTATAATTCCCTGTGAATTAAATTACTAGTTTTATCATGTTAAACCAAACAAATCTTGTGAAATCATCTTTTGAAAAGTATTTTTCATGAATTAAATTCTCAAACTTTCTAATTGAGATCAACTTTTGTATGAATCTCAATTGATTTATAAAAATTAGAGTTGTTAGCAAACGTCATTGATTTGTTGTGAGTGGATCTCTGAACCTTAGTTTCATTATAACTTTTATTCTCAATCACATTAAATTTTTTGAGACGAAATCAAACTCCGCATCAAACGAAATTTTATAAACTCTTTGAAATTGCACAATAAATCCCTGTGGAGATGACCTTGGGACTTCCAAGAATTACTATGCTTAATGATGACATATTTCTATGCTTGGGAATCCAATTACAGTGAATAATAAAAATCGGCAAGCATCTACTAAGTGTGAACACCCATCCACTTGTCGACATGTGATCATCACTATCATTTATCCAACTTTAAGTACCACAATATTCTATAAACTGCATGCCAGTGAACATTGATATGGTTATTAGGTGTACCCACATCGTATGTTATATCTGGTCTTGTGCAAGTCATAGCATACATTAGACTTCCTATTACTTTAGAGTGATCTAGTTATGATATAGCTATGCTTGTGTTGGGATACAACTTAATCTAATAATCAAAAGGCATAGATACTGGTGTGTAGTTGAAGTGATTAAACTTCTTGAGAATTTTCTCAATGTAATGGAATTGAATAAGAATTAAATTTCCATTTTGTCTCTTAGTTCTCATTCCCAATATTATATCAACAACACCTATGTCTTTTATGCTTAATTTGGATGAAAGAAAGTCCTTTGTACTTTGAATTCTATCTTGATCCGTGCCAAAGATAAGCACGTCATCCACACACAAGCAAATTATGACACCTTTGTTACCACAAAATTTGCTATACACGCATTTGTCAAATTCATGTATCTTGAACTTATTTGATAAAATTACTTTATCAAATTTCCCATACCATTGTTTAGGTGCTTGTTTAAGATCATAAAGTGACTTGACACGTTTACACACTTTATGTTCTTGCCCTTGCACCACAAACCCTTTTGGTTGTATCATGTAAATCTCTTCATCTAATTCACCATTTAAGAATGTAGTCTTGACATCTATGTGGTGAATTTCTATCTTATGAATAACTGCAAGAGCAATAGGTACTCTAATTGTAGATATCCTTGCAATCGGTGCATAAGTATCGAAGTTATCATGACCCGAACCCGCCCCTATATATTAGAATCATAGCCGGCCAATAATTCGAAGATTAACTACAGCCTCAGACATAAATCAAATCATGATTAATAATAGGGGACCAAAAGTAGAAACAAAATGTAAAGCATTGTCCAATGAGCTGTACATATATGGCAAACTAAAAACTTTAATTTATACATGTCCAGGATCATTCAAAAGTAGTCATAACAAAAACCAAGGTTATTTACAAACTTGGTCAAACATGACCACAAAAGAAACAAAAGATAACAATTAAAAATAAAGCCTCTTGCGTAAAGCAACCTTGGTTGACTCCATAAACTTGGTTCTCTCCATAAACTTGGTTCTCTCATAAGCTCACTGGGGCTGGGGCTGGGGTTAGACATCTCACTGCTCATCTACATACAGATAGATAAAAAGTAAGCTAATGCCTAGTAAATAATACCAGAGTAAAGAGGTTAATGAATAAGATCCATATGTAAATAAGTCATACTTGCATTTAATACATATGGAACATAATTCCCATTCATAACGTACTTAAACAAATCATAACGGAACGACCTCAGGTCCAATCCATTATACATAGTACATGTCGAAGGGACGAAATGACCTTGCGTCTAAACATTTTTCATAACTGATCATAACATTTGTACCAAACGACCTCGAGTCCAACATTTCCATATTCATATTCATGCGCATATTTAGATTCAATGTCATGTTCACATTTAATGGATCCATGCACAAACGACCATCCGATCCTTCACATCGTATATACAAAACGACCTTAGGTCCATTATTTCCAAATTCATATTTTTAGGTTTTATTCTTGACAAACCCGTTTGACAAAACTCCTTTCAGTTGTACTTATTTTCGCATTTTTATTTCAGTGAGGCTATGAGTTTATTAGATGCGAATCCAACCCGAATCGTGCCTTGCAGAGAAGTTTGTGGTGTTTAATTCTTTCAAGATTGCAACTTCGCTGACTATGACGGGGATCGAGCTGCCCGGTCAGCTCGCGGGGGTCCAGGGGGCAGCGCCCCTTGGCGGGTTCGGGGCAGTGCCCAGGCGGGGTCGAGGGGCAGCGGCCCCAAAGCAAAATGGAAAATTGCCTTCGAAGTTGCTTGTCTGCTTGAGCCGACATTCCCCTGCTCGAGCGGAGGACTCTTGGTCTCAGAAGTTTGATCGCCTGGAAAAATACTGGATGTTGTTTTTTCCCGCTCGAGTGGAACATTCCACGCTCGAGCGTCGGTCTGCTCGAACGGCCATTCCGGCGCTTGAGCGGAGATCGCGGGACAGTTTTCTATAAATACGTGCTTCAGTCCAAATCTAGGGTAACGTCTCTAGATCTTCTTCTTGGGTTCTAGGGTTTATATCTGGGGCTATTTTGCTAGTTTTCTTTGATGTTTCATTGAGTATTCAACTCATAGTTCAAAGATGATACATCAAAGGATTTGTACTTTGAATTCTATCTTGATCCGTGCCAAAGATAAGCACGTCATCCACACACAAGCAAATTATGACACCTTTGTTACCACAAAATTTGCTATACACGCATTTGTCAAATTCATGTATCTTGAACTTATTTGATAAAATTACTTTATCAAATTTCCCATACCATTGTTTAGGTGCTTGTTTAAGATCATAAAGTGACTTGACACGTTTACACACTTTATGTTCTTGCCCTTGCACCACAAACCCTTTTGGTTGTATCATGTAAATCTCTTCATCTAATTCACCATTTAAGAATGTAGTCTTGACATCTATGTGGTGAATTTCTATCTTATGAATAACTGCAAGAGCAATAGGTACTCTAATTGTAGATATCCTTGCAATCGGTGCATAAGTATCAAAGTTATCATGACCCGAACCCGCCCCTATAGGATAAAATCATAGCCAGCCAATAATTCGAAGATTAACTACAGCCTCAGACATAAATCAAATCATGATTAATAATAGGGGACCAAAAGTAGAAACAAAATGTAAAGCATTGTCCAATGAGCTGTACATATATGGCAAACTAAAAACTTTAATTTATACATGTCCAGGATCATTCAAAAGTAGTCATAACAAAAACCAAGGTTATTTACAAACTTGGTCAAACATGACCACAAAAGAAACAAAAGATAAACAATTAAAAATAAAGCCTCTTGCGTAAAGCAACCTTGGTTGACTCCATAAACTTGGTTCTCTCCATAAACTTGGTTCTCTCATAAGCTCACTGGGGCTGGGGCTGGGGTTAGACATCTCACTGCTCATCTACATACAGATAGATAAAAAGTAAGCTAATGCCTAGTAAATAATACCAGAGTAAAGAGGTTAATGAATAAGATCCATATGTAAATAAGTCATACTTGCATTTAATACATATGGAACATAATTCCCATTCATAACGTACTTAAACAAATCATAACGGAACGACCTCAGGTCCAATCCATTATACATAGTACATGTCGAAGGGACGAAATGACCTTGCGTCTAAACATTTTTCATAACTGATCATAACATTTGTACTAAACGACCTCGAGTCCAATATTTCCATATTCATATTCATGCGCATATTTAGATTCAATGTCATGTTCACATTTAATAGATCCATGCACAAACGACCATCCGATCCTTCACATCGTATATACAAAATGACCTTAGGTCCATTATTTCCAAATTCATATTTTTAGGTTTTATTCTTGGCAATCCCGTTTAACAAAACTCCTTTCAGTTGTACTTATTTTCGCACTTTTATTTCAGTGAGGCTGTGAGTGTATTAGATGCGAATCCAACCCGAATCGTGCCTTGCAGAGAAGTTTGTGGTGTTTAATTCTTTCAAGATTGCCACTTCGCTGACTATGACGGGGATCGAGCTGCCCGGTCAGCTCGCGGGGGTCCAGGGGGCAGCGGCCCTTGGCGAGTTTGGGGCAGTGCCCAGGCGGGGTCGAGGGGCAGCGGCCCCAAAGCAAAATGAAAAATTGCCTTCGAAGTTGCTTGTCTGCTCAAGCAGACATTCCCCCGCTCGAGCAGAGAACTCTTGGTCTCAGAAGTTTGATCGCCTGGAAAAATACTGGATGTTGTTTTTTCCCGCTCGAGCGGAACTTTTCGCGCTCGAGCGTCGGTCCGCTCGAACGGCCATTCCAACGCTCGAGCGGAGATCGCGGGACAGTTTTCTATAAATACGTGCTTCAGTCCAAATCTAGGGTAACGTCTCCAAATCTTCTTCTTGGGTTCTAGGGTTTATATCTGGGGCTATTTTGCTAGTTTTCTTTGATGTTTCATTGAGTATTCAACTCATAGTTTAAAGAGGATACATCAAAGGATTGTTTGTTTATTCTATACAAAAGAGAGAGTTGTTCTTCGGTGCATTCTGAAGAATTTGAGCCTGGAACTTTGGTGGATTCTGGAGTGGCTCATCGTCAAAACAATTCCGAGGTGAAGACGGGGCTGGAAGAGGCACATAGGGGTTGGTTCAATTCGGGCATGGATTCGCTAGGTAATTGAGAATATACCTGTGTAATTCCTTTATGTCTTTTTAGTGGATTATTTTGTGGCTTTTGCTCGTAGTTTTTTTATCACAATTGGAGGTGTCCAATTGTGGGTTTTCCACATAAAATCATTGTGTCGATTTGTCTTGATTGTTTGATTGGGATTGTTATATACTGCTTAAAATTGATACATAATCACAAATCAACATCTAAGGGATTTCTAGATTTTTCAATTGGTATCAGAGCGGGTCGCTCTTTTGTTTTTTAAAACTTTTGAGTGAGATCTTGTTTGATTTGTGATAATGGATTCAATTCGTGAGGGAAACCACCCCTACTTGACGGATCCAATTATTCGTTTTGGAAAGCTCAGATGAGATCATTTTTAAAATCTATTGATGAAAAAGTTTGGCAATCTGTCATGTATGGGTGGACTGAACCGACGATTACCGTTGATGGAGTAACTTTTCCCAAACCAATTGATAAGTGGGACACAATCGATTACCAAAATAGTAACTGGAATAGTAAAGCTATCAATTCTCTCTTTTGCGCTGTCACACTTGAAGAGTTTAGTCGAATTTGCAATTGTGAAGTCGCAAAAGAGGCTTGGGATATCTTACAAACTATTCATGAGGGCACTCCTTCTGTTAAAAGTTCAAAACTTCAAAGGCTCATGTCTAGTTTCGAAAACCTTTCAATGAAAGATAGAGAGACCTTTGATGAATTTTATGCGAAGTTGAGTGACATTGTAAATTCCAGCTTCAATTTAGGTGAAAAAATACCAGAATCCAAGATTGTAGGAAAAATTTTGAGGTCCTTGCCCGATTGGTTCCAACCAAAAGTTACAACTATTGAGGAGGCTCAAGATGTTGACAACCTCAAGCTGGATCATCTGGTTGGAAATCTCCACACTTATGAGGCACATAGGAATTTCAAAAAGAAATAAAAAGATACTAGTGCTTTTAGTAGTGCTCATAGAGTTGGAGAGGATTCTGATGAGGATTGTGAGATAGATTCCAAGATTGCGGATGCTTTTGTAAAATAATTTAAAAAATCTTTTTGAAAAAGAATCCTAATCTTTTGGACTCTACTCATACTTATAAATCCAAAGGCAAAGATAAACTCAAAATTAATTCTATAGCCAAGAAGAAGAAAGGAAAGATACAAGGGAACTCTGAAAGAGTCCAATGCTATGAATGCCAAGGATTTGGCCACTTTGCTCAAGAATGCCCCACTCGTTTGAAGAAGAAGAAAGCTCTCGCTATCACTTGGGATGATGAATCAGAATCTGATGAAGATGAAAGTGACAACGAAGATCAAAGCGAAGAGGGACACAAACAATTCCTTGCTTTCATGGCGGCTTCCGAAACTAAAGGACGAACAGAGTATCCAAAGAGGTCGATTGAGAATGCCACTGATGATGAATCCTCGGGGAGTGAAGATGAAGAACTTTAGCAAGCATATCAAAAGTTATATAAGGAATCTCTTAACTTATCCAAATTGAATGACAAACTCACTACGAAACTCAAAGCATGTGAAAGTGAGAATATCAAATTAAAGAAAGAGATTTCCGAGGCTAGGAATGATGCCCTTAAGATTTCTAATGATCGACAAGCTCTTTGTGCAAAATTCTTGACTTATGAGATAGAGAGAAATGAGTTACAACAAATCTATGCAATCTATGAAGAAAAGATTGAATCTCTCAAGATGTCTCAAGTTGCTTTGGAAGAACTAGTGAACAAGAAAGAGGAAGAGCTCAAGTGTGCTATGGCAACCATTGGTCTTTGGAACAAAGGATCAAAGACTTTGGACAATATCATTGGGTCTCAACAAATTTGTTTTGACAAGAGTGGCATTGGCTTTGGTAGTAAGAAAGAGCAAAAACAGAGTGCATCCACATCTCATGATACAAGAACTCAAGGGCAAGGGGAGCACAAGATTCAACGAGAGAAAAGACTTCTCAATCTTCCTAGAGTTGGTAAGGCCAAAGAAAAGAAGGTACATCCTGTACACCCTGTTTTTATTTGTCATTATTGTTGTAAGTATGGTCATATTCGCCTTATTGTTTTGAGTTGCATGGGAGAGTGTCTCATAGAGATGGAAGAAATTCTAACATCTCGTGGGGTAGGAGACACTTCATTGGTGGTAATGAGGTTAAGTGTCATATTCGACCTCGTTATTTTGATTTGGTTGAGACCAAACATGAACAGAGGTTGTGTTTTCGTAGACCTAGGAATAGGGAGTTGGAAACCAAGTCGAGACGGGTTCCCATTGAAGGGGAAGGGAACCACAACGTCAAGACACCACCAAAGAACTGTAATTCCCACAATTTTGTTCATACTAAACCGATTTGGGTGAGAAAACTTGATTTGTATTAATTTATTTATTCGTTTTTAGTTTTTGGGTCATCTAATGTGTGGTATCATTTAATGCAAAAAAAATGTGTGCATGTTCGTTTTCTGTCTTGCTTTATTTTAGAAAAGAAAAAAAAAATCCAAAAAGATTTTCTCAGTATGGTTTTGCAAGCTTGAAATTTTTGAGAAGTCCTTGGTACATATTGGAATTGATAAGAATATCCATTACATGTTAATATGTGTGTGCTTTTTGTGGTCATTACTCATTTCGGAGTATGTGTTCTTTGATTAGCATGTCTCATTCTGTACACACTCTTGGATTAGCAAATATTGGAGCCTTCCAGCTTAGTGATCTGTTTTTTCTATGGACTTTTGGCATTGTATATTTTGCTTTTCTAGAGGAATTGACTTATACTAGCGTATCATGGGTGATGTTGAGTTTCTTAACCACCTTCCATCTTTTTGCATCTCCACGGCTTTCCCTTTTGTTCTTTGGGATCTAGCCAAAAGGAAAAGGTTACCTCAGAGTCACCAACCAGGCTATCCTTATTATACCCATGCTTCTCTGGTTTGGTTTCCATACTCTTGAGCGTGTCAGCTGCCGATGAGTGTGCAAAAGAATAAGAAAAAAAAAAAAGAAAAAAAAGTGCAAAAGAAAGAAAAGAAAAAAAAAAATTGTGCAAAAGAAAGAAAAAAAAAAAGGAATTCATTGATTGAGAGGGAGTCTCCGCTATTACTCAACAAATACTCCTTGATTCCTAGTTGTTTGACTTTCCTTAGTTGTGCTTAGATTCTCTTGCCGGAGGTCCAGCTTTCACATCACTACTAGGATTTGAATCTAGTGTTTGTCGCTCCAAGAGTCACACACACACTTTTATCATGGGATCTATGCTTTTCACATAATGCATCACTTTCTTTTATGAGGAATCTTCTAGAGGCTATGCACATTGCGTTTTCTAGTAATTGTGCTTCTTGGATAATCTTGTGTGTTTCACGGTACAAATCTAAAATTCCTTGCTTGCTCCACCATATTATTTTTGTCGTTTTATTCTTGTTCACTGCTGAGGGGGAGTTTGGTTTACAAGAGTTTGTTAGCATGAGCACTTTGTTTTGTTTGGTAAAGGAGATTGGCTATAGTTGTTTTGCATGTTGCTATGCATTGTTTACTTATTATTTCCTTCTTGCATGCTCCTCATATTTACATCATCATATCATTGCTTGTGTGGCTTATGATTTTGCTTTAATTGATTGAGCTTCCTTTGTCAATTCGTGCCAAAAAGAGGGAGAAAGGATTTTCATGTATTCATGTTATGTGACGGGTGCATGTGTCGGGTGCATGTGTCTTAGTTTTCATCTATTCATGCTACATGTTCTTAAAATCTCCAAGTCGCATATATTCATGTTTTCCATCTCATACTTCAAGATAATCTTGTCATATGTTTATTGCTTTTTCATATACTCTTGTGGGACTAATAGTTGTTTTGGAGATTATGGCACTAATAACTGTTTTACAGATCATGACCTTAAGAAAGAAGTTGGCTTTTGTTGGCTGTAATGGGTTGGGGTGTTTAGGATTTTATTTGTTTAGGTGTGTTTTATCACGGCATTGCCAAAGGGGGAGATTGTTAAGTTTTATTTTTTGCAATCCCGTTTGACAAAAGTCCTTTTAGTTGTACTTGTTTTCGCACTTTTATTTCATTGAGGCTATGAGTTTATTAGATGCGAATCCAACCTGAATCGTGCCTTGCAGAGAAGTTTGTGGTGTTTAATTCTTTCAAGATTGCCACTTCGCTGACTATGACGGGGATCGACCTGCCCGGTCAGCTCGCGAGGGTTCAGGGGGCAGCGCCCAGGCGGGGTCGAAGGGCAGCGGCCCCGAAGCAAAAAGGAAAATTGCCTTCAAAGTTGCTTGTCCACTCGAGCGGACATTCCCCTGCTTGAGTCAGAAGTTTGATCGCCTGCAAAAATACTAGATGTTGTTTTTTCCCGCTCGAGTGGAACTTTCCGCGCTCGAGCGGCCATTCCGGCGCTTGAGCGGAGATCGCGGGACAGTTTTCTATAAATACGTGTTTCAGTCCAAATCTAGGGTAACGCCTCCAGATCTTCTTCTTGGGTTCTAGGGTTTATATCTGGGGCTATTTTGCTAGTTTTCCTTGATGTTTCATTGATTATTCAACTCATGGTTTAAGGAGGATACATCAAAGGATTGTTTGTTCATTCTATACAAAAGAGAGAGTTGTTCTTCGGTGGATTTTGAAGAATTCAAGCCTGAAGCTTTGGTGGATTCTGGAGTGGCTCATTATCAAAACAATTCTGAGGTGAAGACGGGGCTGGAAGAGGCACATAGGGGTTGGTTCAATTCGGAGGCAGATTCGCTAGATAATTGAGAGCATACCTCTGTAATTCTCTTATATCTTTTTAGTAGATTGTTTTGTAACTTTTGCCCGTGATTTTTTTTATCACAATTGGAGGTGTCCAATTGTGGTTTTTCCACCTAAAATCGTTATGTCGATTTGTCTTGATTGTTTGATTGGGATTGTTATATACTGCTTAAAATTAATACATAATCACAAATCAACATCTAGGGGATTTCTAGATTTTTCAATATTCACTTGTGTATTTATAAGCATAATCATATTAACATTCGTATTCACATTCAAAATGACATTTGGTCCAATCAATTCCTTGTTTAAAATGACCTTTGGTCCATTTAACAATCATACAAAACTACCTCGGGTTTAATACTCATTCATAGACCAACCTCAGGTCAAATGGATCCATGCACAAATGACCATCCGGTCCTTCAAAACACGTGTACAAATAACCTCAAGTCCTTCATTTTCAAATTAATATTTGTGTGCACATTTATAGTCATTTTTATAATTATGATCACATTCACATTCGTATTCGTATTCATATTCATGATCATGTTCACATTCGTCTTTATATTCAAAATGACTTTGGACCATTTAACAAACATACAAAATGACCTTAAGTTCATTAGGTCTATAAGATGACCTTAGGTCTATCTTGTCAAATATTCTAAATAGCCTTAGGCCCATTCCTTGTCTTTCTCGAATATACCAAACGGCCATGGGCCCATTTTATATTCTTATCAAACATATCAAACTGCATTGGGCCCATTTTATATTCTCATTACACATTCCAAATGGCCTTGGGCCCATTTTGTAATCTCATTACACAAAGAAAATGACCTTAGGCCCATTTTTTTTTCCGTACTTATCAATTACTTTATAGATCCTTAATGAATCAAACAAGTAGAATACTTATCCATAATACAAATTCATAGGTTCGGAAAACTTACCACATAGGCAGTATTGAGAAAATAACATACATGAAAATATTTTTACTAAGATATTACTCACAGTGTTCAATTGGTTGATTTGTCTTTAGAGTTGATGGTACACAATTCGTAACACATACAGAAATTGGGTCACAATACAATCCAATTTGTTCTTTAATTCGTTATCTTTATTAGGCTTGTTTTTAACTCTTTTATTCATTAGGAACGTTCATTTGGAATGCTCAATGTATGCCTAAGAATGCTTAGAAATGAAATAGAACAGAAATTGAAACATAAAACAACTTTTCAAAGTTTCCTGAAACAAGGCACTTCACTCGAGCACAACATTGGTTGCTTAAGCGAATCCCTTGGTTTGCAAAAGTACTAGATGCACTCATTTTACATTCGAGCCAACTTTTGGTCCCTCAAGCCAAGAAAATAAAGGGTGGTCACTCGAGCCAACCCCCAATGTCTACAAAAGTACTAGGAGCTCGAAATGTACACTCGAGCGACACTTCCATCTCTCAAGCGAATTACTCAAATTCTGGAATTTCTAAAATTTTGTTTGAGCTTCAAACACAACTCCAAGGCTCCAAATTCATGCATGGCTCATTCAAAAACACAAACTTACTATAGAAAACATATATTCATGACTCCATAAAAACCATTTTCTTTAATATCTCATCAATTTCGCAAAATTGAGCTTAAAACTCTCATGTATGCAAGATTTTTAAACTCTTTTCTCAAAACTCAACTCCAAAGTGTATAAGCTTGCATATTTGAACCAAACTCTTGAAATTACATGGAAATACTGTAGACACCATATTTTTGACCGTCCTCAAGACTTGGACGTCACCATTGGAACACTTGGTGATTATCCATGTTTGTGTTCGTCTTGAGTTCCCGGAAGCCTTGGCAGCGCGCCTCGTCGCAGGACCTCTCGACTCGACTGTTTTGTGCTTGGTTTGACACCAAACACTTGTGTTTTGCCTTTGAGAGGCAGGGTAGGGCTTGTAGACCATCCTCACCCATCACCGGCCGTGGCTTGAGGCCATCGGCTATGTTTTGTTGCCACCGGCCAAATGTTTGGCCGGCCGGCACTACAGATGGCCGGTCGGCTATCTTTTTTTGGTCAATTGCATCTTTGGCTAGCCGACTACTGTGCGTCTGCTTTTGCAGATATTTTGACATAGCTGTCTTGTATTTGGCTCCCCTCCATACACGTGTATGGAGGGATCTCTCTCTTTAGAAGCTTGTCTTGTAAGCTTTACAAGACAAAAAAGCTCTATAAGAGGAGGTCTTCTCTCTTGTTGAGAGGTTAGACATTTTAGACAGCCATTTTAGGGTTTTGAGTTCTAGGGTTAGGATTGATATATATTCTATCTCTATACCTCTCTCTCATTTGGCCTTTGTGTGTGTATAAGTGTGTTTGTGTCTTACTATTGCACACAAACACATAGTGTTACACCTTTTCTTGGTTCTGAAGGACCAGAGGTCTGTTCTTGGAGTTTTGGGGCTGGTTTAAGCTCAAGGAAGCAGCTGGTCCACCATTTGTGAAGAAGGACTTCAAGGGTAAGAAGTTTGCCCCTTTATTCTCCATTTTTGCATTGTATTTTTGCCTATCTTAGAACTGTTTTTAAGCTTAGTGTATAATATAAAAAAGTTCTGTTTTTGGGCCCTCTAAATAGTTTATTTAGAGTGTTTTGTGGTTTGGAGGTGTTTGACCCCTCTTAAGCCTTGAGGGGCTCCATTTTGTGTCATTTTGAGTGAGCTCCGGGACTTTGGTGTTTGGGCCCCCTCACCACTAAAATCTTGAGGGATTTCAGTGGTAAGGATGGTGCCTTGAAGTCCCAAGAAGGAGAGGGTCACCCCCTCTCCTTGTTGTCCTTGAAAATGGCCATTTTTGCCTCTTTAATGAGCACCTAGCTAAGCCTCATGTTGACCATGCCTTGGCTGTTATTTATGCTTATTTTGCCATGAAATAGCATTGTTGTATGTTGGTTTTGGTACAGCATGCATGCTTAGCATACCTACCTTGTAATGCCATGTTTAGGCCTTAACATGCCTTAGCATTTCCCCAGCATTTCCATTGTATACATTACATTGTAGTGTAATTGTTGCATCCAGCATTAGGATCATTGTCCTTTCCCCAGCGGGTCGTTTCCCCACCTCTGTCATTCCCCCCAATACTTGTTCTTGTGTCCATCTACATTACTCATAGTTCTGTTGACCGTTCTATGGTAGACGGACTTGTTACCTCCATCAATCTATTTCACATAGGTATGGTTTCGAACCGCTCATGATTGGATCATGATTCAATTGCTTTGCATATAGTTTGCATTGTTTCAATTACATTGCATCTTTATTTGCATTGTTTATACATAGTTTTGTATATATTGTATATCATTTTGATGCGTATCGCATATCAATCACACTGTCTTGCGCGCTCGCGTTGTCTGAAACGCATCGCGTGGTTTCGCACATCTCATTGCATTTTGCATGCATTCAATCAATTCATTACTTGCGCAGACCGCATGTTTTGCTTGCGTAGACCGCATGTTTGTAATCAATTTCATTACTTGCGTAGACCG
>NW_021026104.1:477281-522019 GCF_004153795.1 Camellia sinensis
CGCCAAGTCTTTGTCTTGTAGTTTTAGTTGTTTAAATGTTTCGTAGTACATGATTTCACATGAACTTCCCTGGTCAATCAGAATCCGCTTGACGTCAAAATCCTTGACTCGGAGAGTGACGACCAGGGCATCATTGTGAGGGCAATATATCCGTTCTAAGTCTTTATCCGAAAAAGACATGACGTTTGTTGCCTCTGTCTTCCCCTTTTTGGTGGCAGGTTGTAATAACCCTCGTCACTGTTTACTGAATAACCACTGATTACCGTTGAACTGAACTGATTATGACTGATAATTGAACTGATTAAAGTACTGAACTGACTGACTGGAAACTGGAACTGAATTGACTGAGTATGTGTGTTAATCTGTATTCTATCTGTTTGATTGTTTACTTGATCTGTTCACGTTTTATGTTTAACTGCTAATTGAAGGCCGTATCGGCGGCCAAACCGGGAATTGATTGATGTTTTATGATCCTCAAAATTAATGTGATTTTATCGTGTATTCATCTGAAAACTGAGTAGGTAAGATTAAACTAGATTAAATTGAGCGAATTGAAAGAGTTTGACTTATTTACAACCGGAAAAACAAACACTTTCAGCCACATGTGGGCCCCATCTTTTTTGGGATTTTTGAATTTTTATTTTACATATTTTTGGACCCAATGACCTATTTTACCCCTCCATTATAAATAGAAACACCTTCTTTCTCTTTCCTCACGGTTTCGCACTCTCTCTCTCTCTCTCTCTCTCTCTCTCTCTCTCTCTTTCCTACTTTCCCCCATTTTTGGAACTTCAAGCTTGGTTTTCATCTACTTAGAGGTGAAATCAACCCCTAGTTCTTGAGGGAAAAAGCTAGAGCACATCAAGGGCTACACTTGGAATTGTTGGATTGTAATTTCGCCGTCATCGATGTTTGGGTCTTTAACCTTTCTCTCTCTTCATTGAGGTAAGAATAATTGTAATCTTGTATATCTATATTTTGATAAGAGTATGTGATATTTTCTTATATATAATAATGTATGAGATATATGGTTTTGATTAAAAAGTTGTTGATATTTGAAAATTGAGTTTTCACTCAAATTTTTGAAATGTTTTGAAGATTTTTTTATAAAAGTGGTCATTTGTTGATGATTCTTTGATGGATGAAGGAAATAAGGGACCCAATTTCGACGAAACCCTAGATTATGATTTTGAGTTTAAAGGAGAGATTTGATAATAAATTAATACATATAATAAAATTGGGTTGATGATATGTCGATTTATTTAGAAATTTTGAAATGACATGAATCTTGGGAAATTATATGCTATTGATGAGCGATTGTGGAAGCTATTAAAAGTTATGAGATTGTGATTTCTCTTCTCCATGGATTATAATGTTGATTTCTTGTAAAGTTTAATAAGGGCTTTAGGTAAATTATTATTTTTTGAATACATATATTTCATTGCATCTCATGGTTTTGACTTCATGTTGTTTATTTCTCATAGATGTTGGAATATCCAAAAAGAGGGTAAATAGCATAAATTCAGGTAGAGAGCCAGTTTTGGAAATGTGTTGAGCATTGTATTGGTACTCGTGTGGGGAGTTAATGTGCCCAATTGTCCTATCTCGAGATTGATGCCGAACAAATATGGATAATGATATTTTTTATATGTGCAATTGGTCTTCTGTGCTTAATGTCAGAGAATGTGGGAAAAATGTTTATTTTAGGTGCCCAACTTCCCTTGCATGTGTAAGTCAGTAAATGTGAGATTATTCTAATATATAAAATCTATATGTACGTATTTAACTCCTCCATTGGGATTCTAGATATCTGGACCAAAGGACTTTTCAGTTCTAGCCCTTTTACTTCTCCTAAGCTCCACGTCTTTATTAGATTCGTTAGAAACTAATGGATGATGTTTGGTTTTTTCTTCTGAAACCCTTTTACTAATTGGTGTGAATATATTCTCATAAAATGTTGCTTCCCTTGATTGAATAATGGTATTGACCTCTATTGAATTTTTGGCTCAACAACAAGAAACCTGTATGCTTTACTGTTTAAGGCATAACCAAGGAATACACATTCTCTTCCTTTATCACCTAACTTTTTACTTTTAGTTTGGGCATTCTTACTATTGCCCTACAATCCAAGTTCTAAAATAAGTTAGGTTAGATTTCTTCTTTTTTCTAGAGCTCATATGGAGTAGTACTATTTTTCTTAGTAGGTACTTTGTTTAAGATATGACAAGCAGTTAATAAGGCTTCGCCCCAATAACTACTACTTAAACCAGAGTTACTAAGCATATCATTAACCATTTCAGTTAATGTCCGATTTTTTCATTTTGCTATTCCATTTTGTTGAGGGGTACAAGGTGTAGACTTTTCATGTATTATTCCTATTGTTTCACAGTACTCAGGAAAGTGGCGTTCACCACCCCTATCAGATCTAAGACGTTTAATCTTAGTTCTGACTTGGTTTTCCACTTCTACTTTGAAAGCCTCAAATTTGTCAAGAACTTCATCTTTTGTGTGCAATAAATATAAATGACAAAGTTTTGAATAATCATCTATGAATGTAACAAAATAGTTTTTACCACCTCTAGTAGGGGTGCTATGCATATCACAAAAATTACTATGTACAAGTTCTAACAATGAAGTTGTTCTTTCAAGTTTAGGAAATTATGCTAATGGATGTACCACATATGACTGTACTGACTGAATGACTGAAATACTGTTTAAATGGACTGTTTTCATTACTGTAAGGACATTCATTCTTAACCCCTTTACGCATTGTGTTACTCATTGGGCTTTAGCTCACTGCTCTTATATATATGTAGGTGTTCAGGCACCAGACCGCGGCTAGGAGCGTCAGGGTTACTCCAGTTTTGTCAAGCTAGCCTATGTGCCTCATTGCGAGGTTCTGAGCCTATCGTGTTAAGGCTTAGGGTGTTTTACAATTCCCCCTTCTGTACTGTCTTACTGTTTTGTATAGACCGAATGCTTACTGTACTGTGATGTAAAGGGTTGAGTCCCTAGTCTGAATGATTATGCATTTTGTGCATACTGTTCTGTACTGATTATGTATATATGTATGAAAGTCTTTTTGCATACAGACTGTCACAGCTCATTGGACATTGTTTATTTACTGTTTTGGCTTCCGCCAGGCCCTGTACTCTGTTTTGCTGTTCTTCTGTTCTGCAGGCCTTCAGTAATCTCGGATTACTGGCCGGTTACGGTGCTAAACCCATAGGGCCGGGTTTGGGTCATGACAGCATGCAAATTACCATGTACAAGTTCTAACAATGAAGTTGTTCTTT
The DNA here is from genome assembly GCF_004153795.1 of Camellia sinensis. Classification (NCBI taxonomy): domain Eukaryota; kingdom Viridiplantae; phylum Streptophyta; class Magnoliopsida; order Ericales; family Theaceae; genus Camellia; species Camellia sinensis. The sequence goes on from NW_021026104.1 coordinate 480,578, forward strand.
CAAGTTTAGGAAATGGAGTTCTAGTTATCTTAGTTTGCATGAAAACTTTACAATTTCTGCTATGTCAACATTATACTTAGGAATTAATTCAGATTAACCATGTCATTTATTTTCCTAGTATTTACATGACCTAAAAGAGCATGCCATAAAGATAAAGAAACAAGCATATAAGCAAAACTATGAATTTTATTTATATTGAATTTGAACATTTCCTCATACAAATAACCCTTTCCAACAAATGTACCACTCTTAAACAGAACAAACTTGTCCAACTCAAAAACTAACTTAAAGCCATACTTATTAAATAAGCTTCCAAATACAAGATTCTTTCGGACTTTAGGTACATGATACACATCAGTAAGCGTTAGGACTTTTTGAAAGTGAATTCTAGTTCCACTTTCCCTTTTCCTTTGACTATGGCAGTTGAGGAGTTTCCCATGTAGAGAACCAAATCATCTGTCACTAGTTGATATGTGGTGAATAACTTCTTGTCATTGTAGACATGCCTTGTAGTGCCTAAGTCAATCCACTAGTCTCTATCATCTTTGAGGAGATTCACCTCAGAAATAATAGCCACATAATTCTTCTTTGGCTCCGTGCTCCTGGTTTCTTCTTCTTTGAAGATCGACATTCATCTTTGTAGTGCCCTGGTTTTCCATAGTGCCAACATTCACCCTTCTTCTTTGTGTTCAGGTCATTATTACGTTGAAACTTTCATTTATCAGTGTACTTGTTGGAACTCTTTCATTCTTCCATCATATGAACTTTAGAGGTATTAGCCCTTAGTTCTTCCTTACTTTCTTGACGTCTTGACTCTTTTTCCACATGGAGGTGCTGAGTTAATTCCTCAATAGTAAGATCCTCAATTTGTGTTTAACTTTTCTTATAGTCTTTCTATGATGGATAAAGTTTTTCAATGATAGAAGAGACAATAATAGACTCATCCATTTTCATGTCTTTCTGTCTAAACTGACTTAATATATGTTGTAACTCATGCAATTAGTCAAGAACAGACTTACCATCTACCATTTTAAAATGCCTAAATTGACCAATAAGAAACTTCTTACTTATAGTGTCATCAGTCAGATACTTAGTCTCAAGTTGGCTATGTAAGTTCTTTACTGTCTCCACATGCTGGTACATATTGAACAAGGTGTCGAATAGAGCATTCAGAATGTTATCCTTACAAATATAGTTGTCATTCTCCCACTTAGTCCTAGTGCAAGTCTGAGCAACCGTCTTATTTTATTGTTCCTCAGGGTATGGTGTCTTCAATACATACACCGCGTTTAGCATTGTCAGAAAGAAGTGCAACTTCTTCTGCCAACGCCTAAAGTTTCCTCCATTGAAGTGGCCAAGCTTCAGGAAGTCTTGTGTTATCTTCTGTAAGGACATCGCCATGATCAAAAATATTGTCTTTAGATTGTCGGTGCAAATTTTTTCAGGGGTGACGACGTTTATGACGTCACTTCAAAGGAAAGCTTGAATTACACGTCGACTCGCGTTACGAATGTCACTTTCCTAAAGACAATATTTGTCCCCATCAGATGGTGTGCATTGGGTTATTAGTAAATTCGCCTTAAGGATATAATGAAGCTGATCTAAAGATCTTTTGCCTACGTTTGCAAAAACAAAGACATATCAGAATAACTTCAAATAAACGGAATGAAAAGAAATTAGGGTCCAATATTTTATTTCTACAGTTAAACAAAATATCAGAAAATAGAAAGCACTTGATTAGAAAATCAAAATGAGAGAGAGAGTGAGAGAGAACTGAATTTCAGACTTGATCTTTGAAATTCTATTGCTTTTGAATTGTTAGATGCCTTGAATGGCCTGATCGTAGGTCTATTTATAGGCATGAATGCACGAGATCGGAAGGATCAGATTTGACAATTAGATCAAGTTCTGATGGTCCAAATAGGTACTATAATGAGACACACCTGATCGTGAGCGGATGCAATATGCACCACATGATAGTGTGCATGGATGATCAATGGTCACGATCACACTGATCGTGAATGGACACCCAACCATTCTGATGTTGCGCCACCTCATCATCACGTGGTGCTCTAAACACTCCATTTTGACTAACCATTATGACTTGGGTGCTCGAAATGTTTCTCGATGATGAAATGTATCAAATTTTCAACCTTAGAGATGTTTGAAGTTGTTAAAATTGTTGTATTGCCATTTTCATGCCAAAACTATTTGTTTCCAAATTACCATTTGTTGCTTCATATTGAGGGCATTTTTTCACCTAGAAAAAGTTAGAATTCAAAAATTGTTATTTCACACAAAGTTGTAGCCCTTTGAATTACTTTCCAACTCCGCTTGATTCACCTCATTCCAATGTCAGATGAGATAGATATGCCCAAAATACAAAAGTGTCGCCGAGATGTGTGACCGCACACTGAAGGTGCAGCCGCACTTTCTTCTAACACCCAAAAATTCAATTTTAAGTGAGATTTTGTAGGGAGGCGCAACAGGGAAGTGATGCTCAATCCTAGCATGCCCTTTTGGCTTGTTTTCCAAGTATTCTAACCCTATAAATACAGCCCGTTTTCCCCTCTTTCAAGAGGTTGAACTTATGAGCAAATTTCTGAACTTTTTGAGTTAAAAACCCTTGCCTCTTTTTACCTTAAGCTTTAGCTCCGAAAATACACCCTCACACAGCAACTCTAATACCTAAAAGTAAGTCTAAGGCTTGAAGAAAGTTGAATAAAAGAAAAACCAATCCTGAGGGAAACATTCAAGCAAGTTTTCTTTTAGTTTTGGTTGCTCTTCGGTTTAATATTCAAACCATCAAGTCAGTTCATCTTTTTCTCTAATTTCATAAATTTTTAATCATGTTTTACTTAGATGATCATGATTAGGGTGTTAGTCTAGCATAATCATCATGGAGGTTCTTAGATTTGCATATTTTTTTGCTTTGTATTGCATGTTTTAGTTAGGTTATATTTGAAACATGTTTAGGTTAGTTTATTCTTGATATTATCATTCATATAACCTAGTTTAATCATTGTACAATGGTCAGCATATTTAGCTTTATGTGTTAGCTGCTTTGTTAGCATTAAATCATGTTAGTAGCCGCTAAACCGGGTTTAGGTTGCATTGTGTATGTTTAGTTGCATATTACGGTTCATATTTATTTAATGCATGTAAGATGGTTGAGTGGATATCCGGGTAAGCCCTCTAAATCTTCATAGTTTTTGTGTGTCCATGTTGCATTGTCTCTTTCAATAATCCAAGTCTATGTGTTTTTTCTTACAAAATTGATTGTTTTGAATGATTTTATGAATATTGTTTGTTTTGGATTAAGTTTAAGGCCATAAATCATTAAAGATCTTCTTACTTGGAAATCATTACTTTTAGTAAAGATCTGACTTTATTCTTTAAATCCAAAATAAATGATACTTATTTTATTCAATCATCTAGTTTTAGGTTAGTAAGGGTTTTTTAGGCTTAGAATGAAGTTTGTGAGTAATTAACCATTAAAATTATAAAATAGAAAGTGAGTTAGAGACCAATTTTTTGATTGGGCAAAGGAGAGTTCTTTCATTTAATAACCTTCCCCTTTTGTACCTAAGCTCTCGAACCTAGAAATTTTCTGATTATGACGGACTGATCCTTAACTTAGTTTTCATCATTAAAGATTTCGTAATTCCCCTTTAAAAATTTAGTGGCGACTCTTTGTTGTTAAAGCAAGTTAGTCCAACATATGTGAGGGAAATGGGCCTTAGACTTGAAAAAGGCACAGCGCCCATAGGTGCTGATTGTATTCCACGTCATCATGCATTTTGAACCCGCCATGTCATTGCCACCAAACTTTTTGGAGCAAATAGGAAAGCATCCACCACAAAGTTTGCCATCAAATACCACTGTCGACGCGCATGTGCGTGTGTGTAAGCATACATTCTAGCACATATCCCACATTTCCTTATTCTAAGGAATATTCCATGTGGATGCTTATTAATCCATCTTTTTTCTCTCATCTTTTCAATGTAGGACAAGCCACAAAGCTAAAAGAACTTTCTAAGGAAATAAGGAAGGTTTTTGAAAACAATAAAAAGTAAATTCCATTTTATTTTGGAAAATCCCCAACACAACTAAGTCTTTCTTTGAAGTATCATGGATTACCATTCAGATCAAATCAAGATTGGTAAAGACTTGGAAACTTGTCATTGAAAAGTTCAAGAAAAAGCTATTGCTATAGAAAAGAAAGTACATTTCCTTTGTTGGGAGGGTTGCTTTTATCAAGCATACTCGAAAAAATTGACCAGTGTATTATATATGTTTGTTTATGATTCTTGCGAAAGTTTCTTTGGAGCTTGAAAATGTTGAAGGAAAAAGGAAAGATGCATTTGGTGAATTGGGAAAGGTAACTTTAAGCAAGGATTTGGGTTATCCGTATTTGAAGGTTGAAGGAAAGAAGTATACTCCTTATCAAATGGTGTTGGAGATTTAAGGAGGAAAATGAGGTTTTATGAAGGCAGGTTATTTGCGAGAAATATGGGTTGATCAACAATTGGTAGTACTTATGAAAATAATGACAATGATGATGGACCTGGTGGTTGTAGAAGGGTGATAGATGATGGTGGCAGTGGTGGTGATAACAGTGGTGGAGGCTACGATGGTGGTGGCAATAACAGTGGTGGTGGTAGTAGTGACGACGGAGGTTGTGAGGTTTTAACAGTAAATGTCGATAATTATATATAAGTATTTATAAAGAGTCTTTCAAAAGGGAGGTATTTGCATGATTTTTATATTTGAGAGGGTCAATATGTACAGTTCATAAATGAAGGGGATAAAGTGATATTTAGTAATAGTTGAGAGGTTTTAGTATAATTAATCTTATTATTATTATTGCATAGAGCCACCACTTGAGTTGAGGAGACTTTGTTACACTTTTTGGTTTTTTTTCAAAATACCCCACGTAACTGCGTGTAATTTTTTGCCTTATGTAACTATCTAAATCAAATTTAGATCAAAATTTGTAACTTTGCATTTTTAAGAAGGAAAATGTTTGAGATCTGTAATTTTTTTATTATTATTATCAATTTTACCCATAATGATGTGATATGTTAGGGGTTAATTTTTAATGTGTCACAAAACTTACAATATAATGCCCAACTCTCTTGTTCTATCATTTCAAGTGAATTTGTGGGTCTAAATTATAGGTTTCTAATAAATCTCTTTTAATAGCACACTCGTTGAGTGTACACACAACTAATATATATATGAGTGCTGCTATTAGCACCTGTCAAAATTCTTTCAACCCCTCATTTTATAATTTTTTTTTTATTACAATTATACCATAAAGTAAAATTACATTAAAAGACATTATGAAATAGAACACCCACCTATCAATAATAACTAATACTCTATAATATTGGACACCCACCCCCACTCCCCCCCCCAACTCCAACTTCAACTATACGTATTCCATGTTTGCGAACCCTAAATCTATTACTTTTCATAACCAACTAATATAAACCCTAAATCTATTATTTTTCATAATCATCTTAAATCCTGAATGTGTCATCTTCATCACCATTATCAACGCTATTGAACTTGAAAGTTTTGCTTCAAGTATAACCTATACTTCATCATTTATTTCACTGTGTAGAGTAATTGAGGACGAGGACAACATTCTCGGTCGTTTATCTGTCTTGTATTAATATTCTCGGTCGTTTTCGGTCGTTCTTGTTTCGTTCGAGCTGTTCGGTACTGGTTTGCTGACTGTTACAATTATGTTCGGTAATACAGTACTGAACATAATCCTTTCGTTCAATACATAGGTTCTGAACATTAATGCAGATAGTCAGTTATGTAATTTTCTTTGTTAAACTAACTTAGAATGGAAAAGAGTGAATTGGAATGAATTTAAGTTATGTATTTTGAATGGATTTACTTCATGTCATTTTAAGTTGTGAATCAGAATGGATTCAAGTTACACAGTGATGAACAAATTTTGTTCGGACATATAGTGCTGACAGGATCATTATTGTTCGACAAAACAGTTCTGAACAAAATACATTTTTTCGGCTACACAGTGGTGAACAAATTGGGTGGGTGTGCATTTCATTGTAAAAATATGGAGATTAGTTTTCTATTCTGAAAATATTATGGAAATATTATGGAGATTATTTTTCCATATATATACATTGTTTTCTATTTCTACAATTCGCATCAATCTTCACTTTCTCATCTGAATTTCCCAATCAATGGCAAATTCCAAAGAGACCCACGTTGTTGAAATCCTAATCGACGAAGAACACCAACCACACAAGTAAATGCATTGTGTTTTCAGGAACCACTTTTTAGATGTGGTTAATGTTGGAGAGACAAGAGAGAGAAAAAGCTAGGATTTTGAAGGGGTTTTGAGAGAGAGAGAGAAGAGACAGAAAAATCTTCACTTTCTCATCTGAACAAAAGGGGTTTTGAGAGAGTGAGAGAGAAGAGACATCACTGATGAGGAGAGAGAGAGAGAGAAGAGAGGAAGGTAGAGAGTGGGTGTGGTTGGGGTTGTGAATTGCGTGCATATGTTGGAATGGATTCAGATGGGTGTGCATTCATTGTGAATATGGGTAGACTTGGTAATAAGTGGGGTGTCCAAAAAATATTATCAAAATTTAGGGTTTAGGGTTGGGGTCCAAAGAAATAGGGGGTCCAAAGAATTTTGGTAGGTGTTAATAGCAGCACTCTATATTAAATTAAGATTGAAGTCTAAAAAATTTTGATAAGTGCTAATAGTAGCACTATATATATATATATATATATTTATTTAAGATCAAAACTTTCCACAAGCTGTGTACTATGACATGTAAATTTATCATTCTTTTAAATGTAATAAATAAATAAATAAATACACACATTATACTCAGCCTCCGTTTGGGAAGTGGGTTGGCTTTTTGGCTTTTTGGCTTTTTTGGCTTTTTTGGCTATTTTAGCCTGGGCTAAAAAGCTTGGTTTGGGAAGGACTTTTTGGCTTTTTGGCATTTTTGACTTTTTTTGTGAGAGAAGAGTGTAATGATTATGGGTTGGATGTGATGTTTTGTTTGTTGTGGCTAAAATAGCCTGTTTTGTCTTTTGTGACTATTTTAGCCCCAACCCAACTTGCCAAACACCACCTCAGTAGGGTGATTTTTTCACAACCAATTTAATAGACCATTATATTAATTACACATTCAATCCGATTACATCATGACAAGCCTGCTGGGCAAACTGGTTGTCAGAGCTGGCTGAAACATATCTCTATGGGACATTTTGGGTGTGGATATATGCGCCCTGGATTGTGCTTCTTTTTTTTTTTGAAAAATGCTTGGGAGCACTAATTAGTGCTCCCACTAATTAGGTGGCAGTGGGTCTCGTCATTAATGATGTGATGTTTTGGTCTTGGAGTTGTATTTTTTTTTTTTTTACTTTTTTAATGCATTAGTGCTATTAGTGGTGATATTTTTAGTGAGATGAATCATTGTTGTTTTTTTTTTTACACTAAGGCCTGTTTGTTTGGATGGATATAAGCTTGAGATTAGGTTAATTGTCTAATAATATTATTAATATGATATTTGGTTATACAATTGAAGTACGGACTAATTATTTTAAACTTAGGATACATAATCCAATGGATTCGTAATGTTAAGACTATTAGTTATGGGAATGCTAATCCAGTCCGCCCAAACAAACATGACCTAATTATGTCAATTATGATTTATTATAATCTTAATTAAAACATTATTTTAATTATAATTCAAGAGTTCTTTAATTATATATTAAGTATGTGTGGTTATAATTCATTTGTTTTTATAGTTATATATTATGACATTTAGGCCATATTTGTTTGGACGGATTGGATTCAGTTGCATTAATATTCCTATCACCAATAGTCCTAGGACTGTAAATCCCTTTGGATTGTGTATCATATACTGTGTTTGGATTGAGTTAAAATTATAAGGAGGGACTAATAATTCAGACTTGGGCTTAGTTATCTAATTTATGTTTCACCCCAGCGGGATTGAATAGTCTATCATATGTGGGATACCATATTTGAATAGATTGTTAGTCCCTACTTTAATTATTTAATCAAATATCAAATTAATAATTTTATTAAATTATTAATTTAATTTCAAACTCATATCCATCCAAACAAATATTATTTAAAAATAATCAAAATCATAAATTAAATATGATAGACAAATCACTGGCAACCGCTCTCAATTTAGTTGACGGTCAAATCAAACATTCTTTAATATCTTGTACTAAGAGAAATCTACATTGTGCGCTTCCAAAATAAATAATTAAAAAGTTAACGGTAGTAAATTCAATTCAAATCAATAAATTTGTTCAATTATATTCATTTAAAATTTATAGTAACCTGTCTAAATTAATAAATTTCTTTAAATGGATTGTTCATTGTCAATTCAATTAAAATTAATTTTACATGGATTGAATATGAACACCCATTGAAGCCCATTTAAATGGACAACACTTCTATTACCAATTCTAAAAAATTTTCTAAAAAATAAAAAATAAAAATATTTTTTAGGAAAAAGTTTTAAAATAAAATATTTTTTAGAAAAAATAAAAAATAATTTATTTTTAAAAAAATAAAAAAATATTTTAAATAATATATATATATTTAAAAAAAATTAAAAAAAAATTAAAAAGAGAGCAAAAGAAAAAATAGATGAAGTAAATTGGTTAGTTAGGTTCATTTGTTCAATCTGTATCTAAGTCAACCCAGCCCGTTTAAACCCATTTATTAAATGTGCTGGTTTGAATTGAATTGATTTAAATATATAAACTGTTTTGACCTGCCCAAACTTGCTCATACCTGCCCATTTGTCACCTCTAGAAGAAGTTACGATTTTTTGTGATAGAAGTAATAAATATTTGTGGTGTATTATGATATTTTGTAGTAAAATTATGAATAGTGAATTTATGTTATGCACCCTAAAATTATGAACGGTGAAATTATGACATGTAATTTTTAAGGTATATTACACTTTGCATCCTTACACTTTGCACCAAATTTCACTTTAGCCCCTATACATGAAATCATGATAGTTAATCTCTTGCACTTCTAGTCAAATCACATTTTGGTCTCTATGCATAAAATCATGATAGTCAACCTCTTGTACTTTTGATCAAATTTCACTTTAGTTTCTATACAAGTGTCAATATCCCCATTCTGTTACTCCATTATTTAAAACTTTAGCAGAATTCAGTCATGTGACTACGAAATGAGGGCAAGAGAAGAAAATCATTTTTATTTTCTACCAATACAAACTTTGTTCCAAATTTACATCAAATTATGATTGTATTAGGTTAAAACAAATGCAAATGTAAACAATTAAGAAAATGAACTAGGGGTTTTTCATAAATTGAAATCATGATACTCTGCTTTCCACAATAACATAGTTTTTTGTTTATTCCTATTTTTCTCTTTGATTTCTATGCTGCTTTTTTTTTGTTTCAAAAGTTCTATTTTCTTGTCTTTTCATCCCAATTTTTAGTATACAAACAGCACTAATTAGTGCTCCCACTAATTAGGTGGCAGTGGGTCTCGTCATTAATGATGTGATGTTTTGGTCTTGGAGTTGTATTTTTTTTTTTTTTACTTTTTTAATGCATTAGTGCTATTAGTGGTGATATTTTTAGTGAGATGAATCATTGTTGTTTTTTTTTTTACACTAAGGCCTGTTTGTTTGGATGGATATAAGCTTGAGATTAGGTTAATTGTCTAATAATATTATTAATATGATATTTGGTTATACAATTGAAGTACGGACTAATTATTTTAAACTTAGGATACATAATCCAATGGATTCGTAATGTTAAGACTATTAGTTATGGGAATGCTAATCCAGTCCGCCCAAACAAACATGACCTAATTATGTCAATTATGATTTATTATAATCTTAATTAAAATATTATTTTAATTATAATTCAAGAGTTCTTTAATTATATATTAAGTATGTGGGGTTATAATTCATTTGTTTTTATAGTTATATATTATGACATTTATGTCATATTTGTTTGGACGGATTGGATTCAGTTGGATTAATATTCCTATCACCAATAGTCTTAGGGCTGCAAATCCCTTTGGATTGTATATTATATCCTGTGTTTGGATTGAGTTAAAATTATAAGGAGGGACTAATAATCCAGACTTGGGTTTAGTTATCCAATTTATGTTTCACCCCAGTGGGATTAAATAGTCTATCATATGTGAGATACCATATTTGAATAGATTGTTAGTCCCTATTTTAATTATTTAACCAAATATCAAATTAATAATTTTATTAAATTATTAATCTAATTTTAAACTCATATCCACCTAAACAAGCATGATCTAAAAATAATCAAAATCATAAATTACATATGATAGACAAATCAGTGGCAACCGCTCCCAATTTAGTTGACGGTCAAATCAAACATTCTTTAATATCTTGTACCAAGAGAAATCTACATTTTGCGCTTCTAAAATAAATAATTAAAAAGTTAATGGTAGCAAATTCAATTCAAATCAATAAATTTGTTCAATTATATTCCTTTAAAATTTATAGTAACCTGTCTAAATTAATAAATTTCTTTAAATAGATTATTCATTATCAATTCAATTAAAATTAATTTTACATGGATTGAATATGAACACCCATTGAAGCCCATTTAAATGGACAACACTTCTATTATCAATTCTAAAAAATTTTCTAAAAAATAAAAAATAGAAATATTTTTTAGAAAAAAGTTTTAAAATAAAATATGTTTTAGAAAAAATAAAAAAATAATTTATTTTTAAAAAAATAAAAAATATTTTAAATAATATATATATATATATTTAAAAAAATTAAAAAAAAATTAAAAAGAGAGCAAAAGAAAAAATAGATGAAGTAAATTGGTTAGTTAGGTTCATTTGTTCAATCCGTATCTAAGTCAACCCAGCCCGTTTAAACCCATTTATTAAATGTGCTAGTTTGAATTGAATTGATTTAAATATATAAACTATTTTGACCCGCCCAAACTTGCTCATACCCGCCCATTTGTCACCTCTAGAAGTTACAATTTTTTGTGATAGAAGTAATAAATATTTGTGGTGTATTATGATATTTGTAGTAAAATTATGAATAGTGAATTTATGTTATGCACCCTAAAATTATGAATGGTGATATTATGACATGTAATTTTTAGGGTATATTACACTTTGCACCCTTACACTTTGCACCAAATTTCACTTTAGTCCCTATACATGAAATTATGATAGTTAATCCCTTGCACTTCTGGTCAAATCACATTTTGGTCTCTACGCATAAAATCATGATAGTCAACCTCTTGTACTTTTGATCAAATTCCACTTTAGTTTCTACACAAGTGTCAATGTCCCCATTCTGTTATTCCATTATTTAAAACTTTAGCAGAATTCAGTCATGTGACTACGAAATTAGGGTAAGAGAAGAAAATCATTTTTATTTTCTACCAATACAAACTTTGTTCCAAATTTACATCAAATTATGATTGTATTAGGTTAAAACAAATGCAAATGTAAACAATTAAGAAAATGAACTAGGGGTTTTTCATAAATTGAAATCATGATACTCTGCTTTCCACAATAACATAGTTTTTTGTTTATTCCTATTTTTCTCTTTGATTTCTATGCTGCTTTTTTTTTGTTTCAAAAGTTCTATTTTCTTGTCTTTTCATCCCAATTTTTAGTATACAAACATATATATTATATAACTTTCACATGCTTATCACATGTGACAAAATGTGTATTGGCGGAAACTATAAATAATTTTTCTTTTTTATCCTCATTTTTATCCTCATTTCGTAATTGCATTCTTATCACATGACTGGATTCTGTTAAAGATTTAAACAATAGAGTAATAGAAAAAGTGACATTGATACTTGTGTAGAGACCGAAGTGAGATTTGACCAAAAGTGTAAGAGGTTGAATATTACGATTTCATGCGTAGAAACCAAAGTGAGAGTTGACTAAAAGTGCAAGGGATTGGCTATCATGATTTCATGTATAGGGACCAAAATAGGATTTGCTGCAAAGTGTAAGGGTGCAAAGTGTATTTTACCCTAATTTTTATTATGACACTTTGTGATTTTGTTATGATATTTTGTAATGAGAAAAGTTATGATTTTGTAGTGAAAATAATTATGATATTTTGTAATTTTTGTTACAAAATTTTGTAAAAATATTATAAAATGCATACCATATATTTATAGGATTGCGCACTCTCTATATTGTAATATGGAATGACTTATTATTTTGAATCATAAATTTGTAAAAAGCTATAAGGAACAAATGATGAAAAGTAATAGAATAGATAAGATGTTACCTACCCAATAAATAAATAAATAAATAAATAAGTAGATAAGATGATAATAATAAATAAATAAAGTAAATCTTTCCATAAATTACCATTTTTCTTTTTCTTATAATCAATTTTTCTTGTGAACTTTTGATTTTCTTAATCAGTGCCGTAAACTTTAACTTGAGTTCAAATTGACAGAGAGGCTAAAATGGAAGGAATAAAATAAAAATTTAATAAAAATACAAAAGGGTTAAGAACTAAAGTAATGGAACTAAAGTAGAATTTGGACAAAAGTGTAGGGGTGCTAACTACAATAAAGACTATTACGTGGTTGTTCTTTGTTACACTCTTTTTGGATCATGAGTCGAGAAAATAAAGAAAATGATTATAGTTTCTTACTTATGTGGACAAATAAAAAAACGACTGTGATTCTTACCTTCTTGTTTAGATGAACAATGATTGAAAGAGGATATATGTATCCATTTATTCTCACCTTCTTGTTTAGATGAACAATGAATAATTTTTTTGTAAAAGTAATTTTGATTTCTCATGCAATCTCATGTATCCTGAGGCAGTCGACTAGGGCACCTTCGACAATTCGTTAAAATGAAATGCCGAGAGAGGCCAATTGTGGAGGATAAAAATTCAAGCCCAAGGCCCAAGAAAGTTAAGATGCGGCCCAAAGCATTTTTACCCAACCAAGGCAAAGTCCAGGCCCAAGTCCTTAGAAAGTACAGTTGTAAAGAAAACAAGATCACGTGATAGGAGATTTAAATAGGATCGCTACTAGGAAAGAGAACCTTAAACATAAAGGAAAACCCTTGGATCAGATAGAAATCAACGATAGAGATCAAAACCACCAAAAGAAAGGATACAAAATCAACCAACTCTGACAACCCGAGCATCCGATAAGATAAATCCAACGATCAAGAATGAGTGCTGAAAAGGAAGAAAGAAAATCATTTAATGGCAAGACCAAAAATTAAATATCAAAGGAGAATTAAAAAAAAAAAAAAAAGAAAATGAGTGTCCATCTCGCTCTGGACGAAATACCAACTCACTCCCAAAATTTGCCAATCAAAAATATGGCTAGTGAAAATTTCGGCCACGATTTCAACGCTACCCCTGCGAACTCAGTGCCAATAGTTCTGCCAGATCCCAAAAACCAACAAGGCCAACTTACTGAACAACTAATGGCGGAAGTGGAGGCACTCAAAGAAGAACTACGCGGGACCCAAAGAAGGCCCGTTGAATGAGCCCGAACCGCCGATCAACAAAAGTGACCAAATCACCATCAGGTCGCAAGCCAGACCACCACCAGTAACCCCGATCGAACGCAGAAAAAGTGTCAAGTCACTCGAAGGGATTTTTCAGATAACCCGGAAAATGACCTAAGGAGCTGGCTTGATGGTCGAACCAGGGGCCATCTAAAATCTGTCAGATGAAAACTCTTCACAGATGATTTAGCAGCCCCTTTCTCCAGAACAATAGACAGCACAGATCCGCCAAAAAGGCTCACCCCACCAAAATTCAACTTGTATAATGGCAAACGGGACCCGACCAGCCACGTCCAACATTACACGCAGGCCAAGACGTTATGGAGCAACAATGGCCCGATCATGTGTCGAATGTTTTCCTCAAGTTTATGAGAAATGGCATTGTGATGGTACTACAAATTATAAGCTTGATCCATCAACGATTGGGCACAGCTGCAGCAAGCATTCCTCTCATGCTTTATCACTAATAGCTGGCCGTCGAAAGAAGTAGATACGGAGAGGCTACGAGGATATTCCAGTAGACGAAATCGATAAATGCAATGAACAACTGCAGTAGCCTCATTCAAGTTAGGATTGTTACCTGAGAATTGACTTCGACAATCTTTAATGAAAAAGCCACTGACCAATGTGGGAAGTCTAATGAGATGAGTTGAACAATACTGTAAGATTGACGCTGAAGAACCAAAACCTGTTCGGATCCCACCTAAGGCTCCACGAAAAGATGAGAAAAAATCTCCTGACAACAAAAGAAAGGAGCCTAACACAATCGCCGATCAGCCAAAAATACGAAAGGAGGCTTTCTGAGCACTTATCACCATCTTTACTGAGCCGATATATTGCTTGATGTCAAAAATCTAGAATGAACCCTACTTTTCTTGGCCGCCTCGAATGCTCGGTGATCCATTACTTCGCAATCGAAGACTCTATTGTTCTTACCATAAGGACTACGAACATCTCACAAAAGACTGCAAAGCGCTAAAGCAATTCTTGGAGGAATTGGTGCAAAGCAGACATCTACGATCTTATCTTGACTCATCCACAAATCGAAAGGATAATACCAGGGACAAAGCTGGGAAAACACAACCCACTATAACTATCAATATGATTTATTCGATTCCAACAAAAAGGCGTATAAGCCGGGAAGCAGCGCCAACACTCCGAAGAGAAATTATGTCCCTATTAGAGGTGGTTGCAAAAAGGGTTTGTTCATCAACAAAGATTTATTTCTCTAATGAGGATCTGACATGGGTCCATCATCCCTATAATGACGCATTGGTAGTAACAGTACAAATTAGGGAATTTGATGTCGAAAGGATATTGATTGACCAAGGCAGTTCAATAGAAATCATATACTATGGACTCTTTAAAAAACTAGGGTTGTCTCATGAAGCCCTACTCAATGTGGAATCCCCACTCTATGGCTTCAACTCGAGCCCAATATTCCCTTTAGGACACATCTTCCTGCAAGTCAAGGCCGGAGAAACAATCCACCAAGTCGAGTTTCAGGTGGTCAGCGTGCCATCTACTTATAATGTCATAATGGGTAAAACTTGGCTCCACCAAATGGAAGTTGTTCCATCTACCTTCCACCAGGTTTTACACTTCCCAGAAGCTAACACTGTCAGGACCATTCAAGGGGACCAGGCGATGGCAAAGCGATATATGGCAGTTTCTTTAACTCGGCCACTAGAAGTTCAGACAAATGATTCAGGAGAGGAAGTTGAACCCCAGATTGGAGCTAAGAGTGCCGAAAAACTCGAAAAAATACCAATTGATCCTGAAGATGAAGACATGTTCTTCCTCATAGATAAAAATCTCACCCTAGAAGAAAAAAGTCAACTGGTGGATTTCCTACTGTGATACAAGGATATATTTGCCTGCACACCTTATGAAATGGAGGGCACTGACCCAAGGTTGACAAGCCACAAATTACACGTGAGTCCAAACTTACGACCGGTGATACAGAATAATCGGAGGTCCATGCCTTAACATGTCGACGCCGTCAAGGAGGAGGTAGCTAAGTTACTTAAGGCAAATGCTATTTGGGAAGTTCAATATCCGGAGTGGTTGTCCAACACCATGGTCGTCAAGAAAAAGAACGGCAAATGGAGGGTGTGCGTAGATTTCACCCATCTGAACAAAGTATGCCCTAATGATAGCTTTCCTCTACCAAAAATTGACCAACTCGTGGATGCAACCTCTGGACATGAAAGAATGAGTTTTCTGAATACGTATTGAGGATATCATCAGATTGCGATACATCTGGATGATCAGGAAAAGACCTCATTCATCACGGAACCTTAGGTTATTCTGAATACGTATTGGGTTATTCTGTTACAAAGTGATGCCCTTTAGTCTTAAAAATGCTGGAGCAACATACCAACATGGTGAAGTATACATTGACAACATGGTGATCAAGTCAAAAAAAGCTAGACATCATCCCGATGACCTTCGTGAAACCTTTGAGGTACTTCGTAAGTACAAGATGAAGCTCAATGCAGAAAAATGTACATTCGGGGATTGATCGGGAAAGTTCCTAGGGTATATTGTCACTAATCGAGGAATAGAAGCCAATCTCGATCAAATCCAGGCATTGATCAACCTAACCCCGCCCTCAACTGTTAAAGGAATCCAAATGCTCACTAGGATGGCAACAGCACTCAATAGGTTCATCAGCCAATCCTCCGATCGATGCTGATCATTCTTCTAACTGACCAAGAAAAAGAACCGATTCAAATGGACCCCAGAATGCGACCATGCTCTACAAGAACTAAAGGCCTACCTAGCCAAACCTTCTCTACTCACCAGCTCCATCAATGGGGAAAGGTTATACTTGTACCTAGCAGTTTCCGATCATGCCGTAAGTTCGACACTCATAAAATAATCTTCAAATGGGGAAATACCAGTCTTCTATGTGAGCAAAACATTACTCGACGCAGAAACTAGGTACCTGCCCCTAGAAAAGTTACTCTTGGCATTGGAGGTTTCATCTTGCAAATTGCAACATTACTTCTTGGCTCATCCTATCATCGTTTATTCAACTTTTTCGCTTAAATGGGTCCTTTACCAATCTGACTTTTCAGGTCGTATTTCCAAGTGGGCTGTCGAGCTCAGACAGTATGATATTCAGTTCCGACCAAGGACTTCAATCAAAGCACAGGTTTTGGCCGATTTCCTAGCCAAATTTTCACCCAAAATGAGCACCGTGGAGAGTGAAATAGGAATCACATCCTTCGCCGACACCATATGGGTAATGCGTTGCGATGGGGCTAGCAACGCTAAGGGTACAAGGATTGGATTCGTGCTGATCACACCTCACCAAAAGACAATTGAAATATCTGCTCACCTGGGCTTTTCGGCTACTAATAATGAATGCGAATATGAAGCTCTCATCAATGGCCTCACGACTGCAAAAATGTTAGGCACTAAATCCGTAAGAGTTCAGTATGATTCATAATTGGTCGTCAAACAGATAAATGACGAGTACACGGCTATGAATGAATGAATGATAAAATATCTGGCAATAGCAAAAGTCGCGGCTGAGCAAATTCTTTCCTTCGAAATTCACCAAGTCAGGCGACACCAAAATAGCCATGCCTATGCACTGGCCACTTTGGCCACAGCAATTGAGTAGACAGAACATCGCACGATCGAGATAGGGGTCATTTCCACCTCTAGCATCACCAGAGAAGTTGTGTGCCCCATCCATTCTGATGAAAATTGGATGACCCCTCTCATCCGATATTTGTTTGATGGTATCGTGCCCCCAATAACAAGCAGACCCATCAGATTAGACTGCGAGCTATGCATTTTTGGCTGAGTAATTCGAAGCAGCTGTTCAAGAAATCCTATTTGGGACCCTTTCTCAAATGCCTACATCTCAACAAAGTCGCAAGTGTGTTGGATGAGATGCACGTCGGATCATGCAAGGCACATGCAGGGGGCAGATCATTAGCTTATCGGGTGATCACGTATGGGTATTGGTGGCCCCGAATGCAACGTGACGCACAACAGCCCATACAGAAATGTTTGCATGCTAAAAGCTTTCACCCATTATCTAACATCCCTCTGAAGAGCTCAATCATGTTTCAAGTCCTTGGCCATTCGTACAGTGGGGATTGGACCTCGTTGGACCATTACCTCGCGCTCCAGGAAATCTAAAGTGGTTAATCGTAGCCATAAATTATTTTACAAAGTGGATTGAGGCCGACCCATTGGCAAAACCTCATCACCAGGTTTGGAATACACAAGCACTTACAATTTGAACAATGATTCAAGTAGCAAGAATGGGGGATGTAGACGTGCCCCCGGGAACTCCTCGGCTTCGCGTTGCAAGGGCGTGAATCCGTTTTGTTCTCTAGCTACTACAGTTCGAACTCGTGTCACGGTTCTAAATCTAATCTCGCAAAGTGCAATGCAAGACTGATAAATCACCAAAGAGTCCAAATCTAGCAAATCATTTTGAAAAACTGATTTTTAGAAAAAAGTGCCAAACATGGACTGCTTTGCCAGATACAGAGTCGCCACCTAAATATTTTATTTTGGGGAAATTTAGGAAACCCTGACTCGTGCCTAAGGCCACGTGTCCGTCATCACCAAAGTTGCCTCGGCTCAGGAACTTGGGTACAAGAGGGGAAGGTCATGCAATGAGCACCCCCGCTCACCCGATCAAAGATCGGCTTGTACTAAGCATGATATTTTGTTTTTAAAAACACATGTGTTCTTATTCCAGTTATTAACCTAGAATTACTATGTGATGCGCACAGCATACAAGTATAGACTAGATCGCCTAAGTTGAAACAAAACATTACATGTTCGTTTGAAAACGGTTTGAAGTTTGCTACTCACAAGTAGACTAAAAATGTGGATTTCAATGAATTATTCCAATTCAAGCAATCCAACCTTCACCCACAGGCATTCAGGCAATTAATCAAATAAGCAGTTAGCCTCATGGCAAGCATGCTAACATAGCAACATTAACACATATGCAGTATGCTAAAGCGTAAACACTCACAGTGCACTCCGAGCCAAAACAGAGAACTAGTTAGAAATCATGCATGATCCTAGTTCATGTTAATATGGCTAATGCAACACATGCAAAAATGTAGCTAAAATAGGCTCAGCTATTCTAGAATGGCATATGAAATGCAACTTGATACATGTATTCAAATTGGAATTGAAACACAATGCAGTTAGTATGATGCGCCGAGCCCGGTGCATGCAAAACAGATGAATGGATGCACGCATGCGAAGCATAAGGTATGCTAATCGAAATATGCCCTAAAACTAACCATCGTAAGCGGTTAAGTAAAAGGGAGAAAGAAATGGAGGTTGGAAGACATGCATCACACTCACGCACGCTTATTACAACAGTTGGCCCTCTCGACGGAGGGTCCGAATAAGAAGCTAACTAGCTAATCTAAGCTAATTAAACTAATTATTACATCACAAAACCAATTAACTAACAAGCTAACTAATTAAGCTATTACAACACAAATTAAATAGTTAAACGTATTAACTAATTAAGTACAGAACCAAAGCATAAACTAGCTAAGCAAATTGGCTAAGTAAAGTGATAAATCAGGAGCCTCAGAGGGAGAAGAATGCATGCATGCTAGGTCGCCTCGTTCAGAAATCCGTCGCGATGCCCTGATTTGCCTCTGTTTGCAACTGTTCTCAGAACCTTGCACCAAGCTCCACAAAGCTTCAACTCCACCATGGGAACCTGTAGGAACATGGTCGACAACTTTCTGGAGTTGCCAACCACCGGCTGACCACTTTTCTTTGCTGCAGACCAGAAAAAGTGGTCGGCCAGCTAGTTTATCTGATCGGCCGACCAGTTGTTGCTGCACTTCTCCATTTTGCTGCAACAGAGAGCAAGAAAGGGTATGGCAATGTATTTACAAGATATGTGTGCACAACCACTCTCCCTATCATTTCATAAGCTCAAGGGAGTGTAGTTCTCGACCCTCGGGCCACCATTCACGCATCTCGATGCATGATGGCCGAGAAGCCAAATTGCACAATTCAATATAAAATGAATGCACACATAAACACATAAAGCCTAGAACTCTATCATGTATGATCAAGAGCGTCGGCGACCAAGAATTGTGGCACGTTTCATCACTTCAAGTATAAAACGTCCCTCGTTTCTCATGTTTGGACTAATACCCAATCCAAACAAATGCAATACAACTCAAGCATGCAAACATGCAATGCAACTACATGGCATATACAATGGAATGTAAGATGGCATGCACAAGGTGAAGAACATGGCATACACAATGCAAAGAACAACATAACATGTACAATGCAATATAACATGACATACACAATGCAATGCAACACGATCAACTTAACAAAGCTAATGACATGCAAAGAAGGCTAATGCATGCATACACAAAGCAAGACAACATAAGCATGCAACAACATGGCAATGTAAGCATGCAAATAACATGAAAGCAAACATGCTCAATGGACTTAAACCAAAATGGGCAGACCTCAATCATGCTCAAATCAGTGGTCATAACACCAAAACAAAGGCATGAAATGCAAAACAAAGCATGCACATGCATTGGCCCATCAACTAGGCCTAAGAGCACAACTCTCAAGAGTGCTCAAGAAGTGATAAACATGGGAGCATGACAACACTAAAGGCTCTGAAATAAGGTATGAAATGATGCCAAATCATTCAAATGACACAAGCAAGGCATGCTATGGTCCTTAAAGCATAAAGCTAGTAAAGAGGATCACATAGGAGGCATGCAAAACATGGCACAAATGCATGAACCAACCATAGACAGAGCTCAAATAGGTCTAAACAAAGACCAAAACATGCTAAGATGGGGGCTCAAATGCCTAGGCAAGATGACATACATGCTAGGCTACAAACTAGGCAACAATGCATAACACTCAAAGGCACTTAAAAAGTGAATGAAGTGGGAACATGGCAATGCTACATGCTCTGAAATGTAATGGTAAATGATGCCAAATCATGTACACAATACAAATGAAGCATCCTATGGTACCTAAAGCTTGAGGCTAGCATAGGCATTTGTACCATAGCTATGTAAAACATGAAGCATATGGCAAAGGCAAGCCAAAATAGTCTTAGAACATGTCAAAATGATACTAAAACATGTATGGAAGGAAGCCAAAATATGCTAGCATTAAGGGCATGAAGCATGGAATATGCAAGGCAAATAAGGTGGATTACACTACACCTACCAAGACCAAGCATGAGATGGCTTCGCCAACAAAAATCAGAGTTATATCATGGCAAAATAACCCCAAAAACACACTAAAATGACAGCTCGCAAGCTTAGGCATGAAGGCATATGCAATGGCTCATGTTAAGGCATAAAGGGCAAACCCTCCAACGCATTGAATAAGTGAAACATGCAAGTGTATGACCATGAAACATGCACTGAAATCACATAACAAATTATGCCAAATCATTGAAATAGACCAAGGAATGCATGCTAGTGGACTTGATACACAAAGCTAATAAGCTAGATTGAACCATGGCTATACAAAGCAAGTCATGCATGACCAAAACAACACAAATCAGAGCTAGAGCATGCTAAAACATGGACAAAAGCTTCTTAGAGTTAAGCCAAAAGCATGCTAGAATGACAGTCTAAAGCATGAAATGCAATAGGCTAGTTCATGGAATTACACTACAAGTGTATGGAGCATGCAAGGGGCCATCAAACCCACCCAAAACAGAGTCATGGCATGCTAAAAAAACACCAAAAACCTATTGAGATGGACTCAAAACATGCTAGAATGACATGCTCAAACATGAGGCATACAAGACTAGTTTGTAAGATTTACACTACAAGTGTATTAAGCATGCATGAGGTGACAAAACCAAGTAAAAATAGTGGTATGCCATGCTGAAATAAGCCTACATACATGCTAAGAACAAGCCAACACAAGCTTAATAAACATGCTCAAACATGAGGCATTCAAAGCAAACATTCAAAATACAAGGAGAGGGGATGACCCTCTCCTATTTGGGACCCCAAAACCACCTTTCCACCACTGAAAATCCTCTAGATTTTAGTGGTAGAAAGGTCATGCAAAGGCTAGAACAAGAGCCAAATTGCCCTTTTTTTTTTTTTTTTTTTTTTTTTTTTTTTGGGGTTTCGATTTGGGTATTCTGCTTAATTTTTTTTATTTTTTATTTGTTTATTTTGGGTTTTATTTTGGCGTAGTTTGGTAAAATATTTTTTTATTTATTTTTTGCTTAAATTTTTTTAATTTTTTTTAAATTTATGTTTTTGTCATTTATATTTTTTTATACATTAATTAGTTCTTGTTCTTTAATTTACGTTCTTTAAATAATTTAAAATGTTAATATTTTTAATTTAAAAACAATTCTGTACTCAAATCGTAACTAAATATATAAAACAAAACTTAATTAAAATTTTATTTTAATTTTATTTACATTTTTTTTGTATTTTAAATATTTAAATAATGTAAATATTCTAAAAATTTACCTTGGAAAAAATTTAAAATAAATATTCAAAAAATTTACATCGTAAAAATTTAAATAATTTAAATATTCAAAAAATTATTTTAACAAAAAGATTTAAATAATTTAAATATTCAAAAATTTTAAATAATTTAAAATGTTAATATTTTTAATTTAAAAACAATTCTGTACTCAAATCGTAACTAAATATATAAAACAAAACTTAATTAAAATTTTATTTTAATTTTATTTACATTTTTTTTGTATTTTAAATATTTAAATAATGTAAATATTCTAAAAATTTACCTTGGAAAAAATTTAAAATAAATATTCAAAAAATTTACATCGTAAAAATTTAAATAATTTAAATATTCAAAAAATTATTTTAACAAAAAGATTTAAATAATTTAAATATTCAAAAATTTTAAATAATTTAAAATGTTAATATTTTTAATTTAAAAACAATTCTGTACTCAAATCGTAACTAAATATATAAAACAAAACTTAATTAAAATTTTATTTTAATTTTATTTACATTTTTTTTGTATTTTAAATATTTAAATAATGTAAATATTCTAAAAATTTACCTTGGAAAAAATTTAAAATAAATATTCAAAAAATTTACATCGTAAAAATTTAAATAATTTAAATATTCAAAAAATTATTTTAACAAAAAGATTTAAATAATTTAAATATTCAAAAATTTTAAATAATTTAAAATGTTAATATTTTTAATTTAAAAACAATTCTGTACTCAAATCGTAACTAAATATATAAAACAAAACTTAATTAAAATTTTATTTTAATTTTATTTACATTTTTTTTGTATTTTAAATATTTAAATAATGTAAATATTCTAAAAATTTACCTTGGAAAAAATTTAAAATAAATATTCAAAAAATTTACATCGTAAAAATTTAAATAATTTAAATATTCAAAAAATTATTTTAACAAAAAGATTTAAATAATTTAAATATTCAAAAATTTTAAATAATTTAAAATGTTAATATTTTTAATTTAAAAACAACTCTACACTCAAATCGTAACCAAACACATAAAATAAAATTTTAGTAGTAAATTATTTTTACAATTCATAACCAAATACATAATTTGAAACTCCATACTACTATTACAACTCTACACTCAAATCATAACTAAATACATAACAAAAATATTAAAATTTTTAAAAATATTTTTATAAATAGAGTTTGAATTTATTTTTATAAAATATTTTAACAAAAACTAAAAAAATGTTTTTAATTTTTTTTTTCAACGTCCATTAGTTCCTTTTTTGGGAAAACGTGTTCTTTGGAAGTGATGAAGCTTTTGTCTGTGGGAAATGCTGAGGTGATGCCCCTCTCTCATGGGGGGTATTTTTGTAAATTTACCGATGCAATGGTTTTAGCCAAGTGATTATGAGGGTTTTGTCGGCATGTGGCTAAAACACTCACTTTTGTCGTGACATGGCTAAAATAGTTCAGCTTTGACTTCCCAAACGGTGCCATAGTGATATGGACTCTCACCATGCTTTCGACTGCACTTGACTTACTTATGTCAGTAATATTTATGTCCTTGAAATAGTTAATAGATGCTTTAATTTTTTTTTATAAAAATTAAAAATTTAAAAAATTAGATTTAAGATTTTGAAACAATTTAGAATCTTTAAGATGAAAAGTTATTTTGGTATAATATATAACATAGATAGATAGATAGATAGATAGATAGATAGATTGTGCGATTTAGGAAATAAATAAATATTATGGGAGAGATTTTAGGAACTTGTAATTCAATTAATTTTTTTTTAAATCCATAGTTACTTTGTGCCAAAAGTATTATTTTTAAAATTACAAAAATTAGCAATTTTAGGTTTTTTGTTTTTCTAATCTATAGTTACTTTGCTAGCAAATAGTACTATTTTAAAATATTTTTAAAATTACAAAAATTAACAATTGTGATTTTACGTTTTTTTTATTCTATAATGTTTTTTTTTTTATTTTTAAAAAGTATAATTACTTTGTTATGAGATGAGATTTGTGTTCTTTTTTTTTTTTTTTAATGTATAGTTACTTTGTTATGAGATGAGATTTAGGAAAGAGAGAAATATTGAAGAGAGAGATTTTAGGAACTTGTAATTCAAAATTTTACGTATTTTTTTTAATCTATAATTACTATTCCCGTGACGAACGTATTCTTTGTCCTTGCCACCAATGAGCTTGAATCTCATTTTCTTTAGCATCCGAAAACGGTCGGACTGGTCAGGATCAACAATCCAGGTCTCAGGATTACCCTCGCCAACTCCAATAAATATCTTGTCAGGTGTAGGGACGGGATCTGACGAACTATTATCACTGATGACAAAAAACAACACGTGGTGGACCACAGCTTCGTCCTTAGCATCCTGTCCCAATTGAACATTACCAATGAATTTGATACCCTTAACCACGATCTTGTCTGATTGACGGTTAGATCTCTTATTACCCAACTCAATACCATTAAGTAATGTCGCCAAGCCTTTATTATCAAACTTAACGTCCCTTAATTGTTCATCGTATAGCTGTAATTTCCTTACTCCCCTCTTAGTCTTCTTAATAAATCGGGGAATATTCTGAACGTACCGTCTGCGAACATACTGGGTCTTAAAAGGTGCACGACTACGGTAACTACGCCTATATCCACTGGCCGCCGGTGTCCTTGACCTCCGGTACGCAAGGGGGGTCCGGTAATAGCTGCTTCCTATTCCTTCCATTTTTTATAAATAACTCCAAATCTTTTATACAGGAGATTGGGCGGATGGGCCTCTGCTCTGGTTCCTGTTATCAGAGGAGGAGGAGAGTTCTTCGTCAGTATATAAATTGTTTATACTATTTTTGTGTATCCCTAATCTAAGGAAATCGTCTTCCCTCCAAACGGAGAGACAGCAATTTTGACATAACTCGTACTGAACGCAATTTCGACTTACAAACAAAATATTATTTTCTGCCCATTTTTTTACTTCTTCATTTAAGAAAGGAAATGAATTAAAAGGGCTAGTATATGGGGGCCTCTATCTTTTGTAATGATCCTTGGAAAATGTTTTTAATTGGGGGTATTTTGTGACGTAATCGGTAGGACATCTTTGTTTACAGAGAGCAAAGAATTGTTCCTCCGTTTCTGCTTCGCCAAGTATTCCCCTCCAGAGTTCATCTCTTTTTTTCGAAGGACTTCTCTCCTTAGATGAAAATTCTCTCCATTCGACGAACTCGCCCCCTTTCTGTATATACTGTCGACTTGCTGTTGGCGAGTGGAGTTTTTCTATATTTGGATGGTAGATTCTCCCATTGGTTCCAGTGAGATCGAAAAATCTCGGGTTGGAGGTTTGGATCTTCTTCGTGCATTGAACCATGGCAAGAAGGTGAGGGTTTCTATCTTCATGGAGCTCCCTTGCGACAAGTATGTAGTATGGCTGACAGGCTAGTTGGAGGAGAGATTGGAGGAGTTCTAAGAGTTGTTCTTTTGGGCATGGGCATTGTGGGTAAGTGAAGAAAACATTCTTGGCATAAAAACGGAAAGAGGCTTGGCGAGGCATTATTTAGCTTATTTAGTGATTAACACTTAACTTACACCGGTGTGAATGTTGTTTGTTGAGGCTTTATATAGGGGGAGGTCACACCAGCTGGGGGGGCGCTATATATAATATTACTAGCGCCCCCCTGTTGAAATTGTACCCGTTAGGCAATTCCATCCGTTGATGGACGTACGGATGGTGACGTGTAAGGCGGAGATTAAATCCGTACTCACACCAAATAGTAATCACTATTTGGTGTGAGTAGCCGGGGCTTGGTGTGAGTAGACGTGGCCATCTTCTGTCCACCCACGTGTCACGATCGTGGTGGTTTTGCTTGGATATAAAAGCAAAAGTGCACAGAATTCCGCGTGAATGAACAGTAATGGGCGAGAATTCAAATTTTAAATTCCGAATCTCCGTATTTACAGCTGTCTATATATCTGGGTCCAGCCTCAGATATTTGTCGGTGGAGAGAGATAAGTCTGTAACAGCACCAAATCTGTTAAGAGGCTATGTGAGAGAACCCTTTCATGTATTGGATTGTGTTTTTGCTTGGAGATAAAGCAAATGTGCACAGAATTCCGCGTGAATGAACAGTAATGGGCGGAAATTCAAATTTTAAATTCCGAATCTCCGTATTTACAGCTGTCTATATATCTGGGTCCAGCCTCAGATATTTGTCGGTGGAGAGAGATAAGAGAGATATGTTTTTGCAATTGGAGAGTTATTACACTGAGATGATTTTCTGGTACCTTGTTTCGTCCCTCCTTTTCTTTCTGCCAATTTTGTCGATTTATTTGGTATACAATGTTGTACTCCTTAGAAAAGTATCCCGAGAATTACGGGCAGTTCACTCAAATGTGTGTAGATCGCTTTTTGACGTGGCAACTAGGACTGTGGGAAGAGAGCTGGCGGAGAGCTCCGGTGAAGTTTGTTCCGGTGTACGAAGATCAGAGGGCAAAAATATCAAAGCTAAGGTGTCTGAACAGAAGGGTTAGCAGAGGTAACAGATCCTGTAGAAGTGTTCGTATAAAAGATTTGGAGTTATTTATAAAAAATGGAAGGAATAGGAAGCAGCCATTACCGGACCCCCCTTGTATACCGGAGGTCAAGGACACCGGCAGCCAGTGGATATAGGTGTAGTTACCGTAGTCGTGCCCCTTTTAAGACCCAGTATGTTCGCAGACGGTACGTTCAGAATATTCCCCGATTTATTAAGAAGACTAAGAGGGGAGTAAGGAAATTACAGCTATACGATGAACAATTAAGGGATGTTAAGTTTGATAATAAAGGCGTGGCGAGATTACTTAATGGTATTGAGTTGGGTAATAAGATATCTGACCGTCAATCAGACAAGATCGTGGTTAAGGGTATCAAATTCATTTGTGATGTTCAATTGGGACAGGATGCTAAGGACGAAGTTGTGGTCCACCACGTGTTGTTTTTTGTCATTAGTGATAATAGTCCGTCAGATTCCGTCCCTACACTTGACAAGATATTTATTGGAGTTGGCGAGGGTAATCCTGAGACCTGGATTGTTGATCCTAACCAGTCTGACCGTTTTCGGATGCTAAAGAACATGAGATTCAAGCTCGTTGGTGGCCAGGACAAAGAGTACGTTCGTCACGGGATAGAAGTTGTAGACCGGTTCTTCCCAGTTGATGTTTGGACGGACTACAAAGATACGCTGTTGGGAAATGTTGGATGCATTCAAAAGGGTGCCATATATTTAGTGGCTGCTACTGTTAGTGGAAAGGAATGCAAAATTACTTTAAGGAGTCAAATGTACTTTAAAACTATTTAGAATTGTAATTTGATGTATTTTTATTTTTAATGTTCAGGTTAATGGAGGTGGACGATATAAAAACTGGGGTTGTTGAAGGTGTTTCGGCAAGTGATTTCAGTTGTATTGAACTTGCGTTGCCTAATTTATTTTCTCAATTGAGGTTAAGATACAAACAAAAAAGTATTAAGGTTGATAAAATATTGATAAAATATTTCCCTCTTTGCGCACCCAATGCTAGTGGGTTGGTCAGAGTAAATGTTTATGATCGGAGGTTAGACGATAATGACAGTTTGCAGGCATGATTTAGTTTCCCAGTAGATTGTCAATGCGAGTTAGTCTATTATTGGAATGGTTATTGTTCAATTAACGACAAACAGGTGCCATGCATGGTGAAGTATCGACTTGAAAATTCCAATATTAAAAGGGGGGTTACGTATTGTAAAATGAAGGGGTATCTGAAGTATTCTACGAGTGACATGCCAGAAGATTCGCAAATGACGGCCCCCTCTATTGTTGTGTTATCTAAAAAATATACTAATGATAATGTTGATGCCTGGCATTGTCCTCCAACGAAGGCCATTCCGATTCCGACACGGACTAAGTCTGTTGGTTTACTGGAGAGGTGAAGAGATTTGTTGTTAGGAGGTTTTGGGGAAAGTGGTTCAGTTATTCATCAACGCAGAGGTTGTCTGAGCTTGTTTGAGATTGATGTACGCAGAGGTGGTGACGAATCTAGTGATGTTGATCCTGGTCCGTCGATTTCAGAGGTTGGTGTTAGCAAAGAGGAAGTTGATAGTAGAGGATCAGTTGTTATGGATGTAGCGGAATTTTTTAATGTTTTACGAAATGTAATCATTAGTGTAAAAAATAGTGATGTGACTCAAGATGTAATAGTTGATGATAAGGGAAATGTAGTAAGTAAATAAAACTTTGAGTGGTTTCATGAATAAAATTAATAAAATTTTTCATTAATCATGACAGTGGTTACATTAACATCAAACCATTCTCTCATTTTTGGGGACATTGCATCTAACCAACTACTGTCCCCATTTGTTAATAAAATACAAGGAATTCCTCCTCTAATAGTGAGATCTGGTTGGAACTTAACAAATACATGGAAATCTCTCTGGCAGCCTACTAAATTCTTCATTAATTCGGTAGGTACTGTCGAGTATTTGATGTCGTCTATGACGTTGTAGACGGCGTCTTGGTCGTAGTCCTTGAAGCTTATTCTGCCGGAGAAGTAATTGTGTCGTCCGAGGCTTCTGGCCCAGGCGGTTTTGCCTGTTCTTGAGGGTCCTTCGAGGTAGAGAGAGATTGGGCGGATGGGCCTCTGCTCTGGTTCCTGTTATCAGAGGAGGAGGAGAGTTCTTCGTCAGTATATAAATTGTTTATATTATTTTTGTGTATCCCTAATCTAAGGAAATCGTCTTCCCTCCAAACGGAGAGACAACAATTTTGACATAACTCGTACTGAACGCAATTTCGACTTACAAACAAAATATTATTTTCTGCCCATTTTTTTACTTCTTCATTTAAGAAAGGAAATGAATTAAAAGGGCTAGTATATGGGGGCCTCTCTCTTTTGTAATGATCCCTGGAAAATGTTTTTAATTGGGGGTATTTTGTGACGTAATCGGTGGGACATCTTTCTTTACAGAGAGCAAAGAATTGTTCCTCCGTTTCTGCTTCGCCAAATATTCCGTTCTAGAGTTCGTCTCTGTTTTTCGAAGGACTTCTCCCCTTAGATGAAAATTCTCCCCATTCGACGAACTCGCCCCCTTTCTGTATATACTGTCGACTTGCTGTTGGCGAGTGGAGTTTTTCTATATTTGGATGGTAGATCCTCTCATTGGTTCCAGTGAGATCGAAAAATCTCGGGTTGGAGGTTTGGATCTTCTTCGTGCATTGAACCATGGCATGAAGGTGAGGGTTTCCATCTTCATGGAGCTCCCTTACGACAAGTATGTTGTGTTCAGTTGTGTTGAGTTTGGGTTGAGTTGTGTTAGGTGGTGTTGTGTTGGTACCCACACAGGGAGTTGAAAAATGATTTTTCGAAGCCCACAACCGTCCGTATCATAGCCGGTAAATGTGGGGGATTGTTTTAAAAATTTAAAAATAGTTTTTCGATGCCCAAAACCGTCCGTATAATAGCCGGTAAATATGAGGGTGGTTTGAATTCAGGGTGCCCAATTGCCCTGTCTAGGCTTATCGCTGGACAAATGTGGAAAAAGTGTTTTTGGGTGTCCACACAGTCTTGCCGTATTGTAGCCAGCGAAAGTGGAAAAATGATTTTTGGGTGTCCACACAGTCTTATCGAATTGTAGCCGGCGAAAGTGGAAAAACGGATGGTTTTCGAAAATGTTTTGGGTGCCCACGTCTTGCCGTATAATAGCCGGCAAATATGGAGGATGGTTTTAAAAAGTTGAAAATAGTTTTCGGAAAAGACATGGTTTTTGAGAAAATAATTTTTGGGAGTTCACTTCCCGCCATATAATAGCCGGCAAAAGGTGAAATGTGCTATGAATTGGGTGCCCGCTATCCTGCCGTATCAAGCTAGCAAAAGGTGGAGCGTGTTGTGATATGTGTTGAGGTCAATGATGATATATGTGACTTGTGATGAACTTGTGAAATTACTATTTGATGTGTAAATGGGTATGGAATGGAAATGCTTATGGAAATTATTTGAAACGAATGGATAATGAAATGGTAATTGGATATGGGATTGGTGATAAAGAACTCACCGGGTTGTTTGTATCTATAAGGAAAGATTAAGAGTTTTGTTTTGTGATTAATTGAGAAATTGAATTAAAAAAGGTTTATTATCCTTGTGATACGTTGAATTATGATTAATAACACACATATGGATATGACGTAGTTGTGGTATGTTGAATTATGATTGATAACACGCAAGTGTTGATGTGATATAGTGGTTAGATAAGTAGGAGTTGAGTGTAGGATCACAATTATTGACTATAAAAGAAATTTGGATTTTTACATTGACGAGTTACTGCAAATATAACTGGATTGATGAGAATAGTATGTATGTGGGACGTTTGGAGTGTTAAAGGAACTTGAACTTGAGGTTATGGCATTATAATAAATGTAACTAGAAAAATGGGAGAATGGGAATAAAAAGAGGAATGTTAAGATGGACATTAAATATGGAATATTTTGGAATGGGTTAATAAAATTAAAATGATGTTGTTTCTTAAATATATTTGTTTTCAAGAAAGATTTTATGTTTTTCTGATAAAAAGGAAAGTCTTGATGGTTGAAGGTTTTCTTTACAATGTTTCAAATAAATTTTGAGAAAAGATACTCTACGTATGATATTTTCAAATTACAAAACATCACCTACTATACGGTATCACCCCGCATGCATAATCATTTCTATCTGTGTGTTGGCTATTGATTTAGAACTATGAGATTCTTACTGGGCATTAGTGCTCACCCCTGTTGTTTTTATCTTTTTACAGGAAGAAAGTGTGGATTCTTTGATTGAAGAGTTACGAAGTCCATGTGCCTTTTATATGCAATTTCATTGTAGATGTGATGGATCTTGTATTTTTATTTTATTTAATTGTAGCTTCATAGTAGGAGATTAGCATGTATTGTTATCATTGTAATGTTCATTAAGAGATAGAGAACATGTATCATTGTATTTCTATTACTCAAGGGTAATGGATGTTTGTTAAAAAAAATGGACCTGAATTTCAGACTTTTGGTAATGTTTCCGTGTAGTTAAAATTGGGGCATGACACCTATACACTCTAAACCAAACCTTAGCATCTTGGAGCTGAGGTACTTTTGAGCCTTCTTTGAGCTCTTGAGGGTGTGTTTGTGTTGAATTGTTGCTTGGAAGTATTCTCATCTTCAAGAGGTATAAGGCTTGATTTGTTTCCTTGTTTTGTTGGCTATTTTTCTACTAGTTTTCTACTATTTTTTGGGCTATTTAAGCTCTATAATTTTGGGCTGAAACTTGCGGTTTAAGGCCTTAAATGGTGGAGGGGTGGTTTACATCTCTTTCCATCTTGCTTCTTTAGCCTTTACCCTTGTGTTTCTCACCTTTACACTATCTTTTTTTTGAACTTTTAAACATTAATTTTCAAAGTTATTTCAGTGGCTAAAATGTTGTTTTGAAATCTAAAATTGGAGAGGTTAGCCTCCCCTCCTTGTGTCTTGCTTACTAGCCTAGCATGCTCTATGTTTTAGCTTATTATTCTAACTATTTTTGTCTTAATTCCAACATGTTTTAGGAATTATTTAGCACTATTTTATGACTATTTGTAAGTGTTCATTGCATTTGAGCCTTGTATTGCATGCTTGTAATGTAATTGTCCTCAAAGGTTTGGTGGTTTAGGCCTTAGCTACCAACCTATTTGAGTTGATAGCACTTATTTGTGGTTTTCCATACTTGTGATCACCTTTAATCACCTCTGCAACCTCCTTCCTTTCTTGAATTTTTCTTTGCTTTGAAAGTTTGTTCAAACTAGTTGCTTGTTTAAAGCGTGAGATTGAAGTCTAATACTTAATGGTTTAATCCCTTTAGGGGTTCATTATCAATGGCATGAAACTTCTCTCATGTCTAAAATAACTCTTGGTTTGATGCTTCTTTCCATTAGAGGACTTAAAGCTCACCTTTGGACTTAATTTACTAAGGAATGGTTGGTAATTAAAATGGAGTAACAAAATGAGAACTAAAAAAGTGATGCAAGATAATAATTTGGTTGGTTTCAATCAGACTTTAATTGAACCTTTGAGAATTGAATCGTTTCATACTTGCTAGTGATGTAAACGGTTCAAGAGTCATTGTCAACCACTTCCCTTGATCAATCCATGATAGGGAGAAGGTTTGAGAGTCTTTATTCATTGTATTTATTGAACTTGCACCCTTTGGTTCATAGGCCATCATGTAATGAAATTGCATCAATTGATGGTTTATGAATCAAATTTTGTTACTCCTTTGAGCTGTTTGATGATAAAGAGGGGTAAATTGTGCAAACAACCCTTGAAAATACCATATGCTTGCTCTATTTGTTCTTTGTTACAGCAGGAAGAACCAGCCATCAATGACCGGCAGGCCACCATTTGGGGACAACAGGCCACCACTTCTAGCCTGCTGGCCACCTTTGCAAAATCCAGCAGTAGCTTTTTGAAATGAAACAGAGTTGTTTTTGAGGAGGGAAAACAGTGCAAGTGTTCTACTGTGCAATAAGGGCTTCTTGGCAGCAGAATAGTGGCTATTTCGGGTGGAAATCTGCGCGCATGCATAAGCACTCCTCGCTTCCCGGGGCTATTTAGTCTAATTACTTAGTTTAGATATTTGTTGTAATTAATTAGTTGTAGCTAGTTAATTTTGTAAAGTGTTGTATATAACTAGTTAGCTAGATTAGTTATTTAATTTTGTCTTGTAATAATTAGTTAGCTAGAATAGTTAATTAATTTGTTTTAATACTTAGTTAAGTACCTTAGCTAATTTATTCATTTGGGCTTATAATAATTAGTTAATTCGTAGTAATTAGCTTAGCTAGTTAGTTTATTCGGACCCTCCTGCGTGAGGGCGCAAATGTTGTAATAATGTGTATGTCTTCCAACCCCACATCTTTCTCCCTTTTATTTAACTGCTTATGTTGATTAGTTTAGGACATCATGTTTTGTTTAGCATCTCTCATGTCTTGCATCCACTTGTCTTGCATGCATCAAGGCTCGGTTCATCATTCTAACTTGTATTGTCGTTTAAATACTTCTTTGAAAAACGTGATTGGACCGCATACTATCAAATTGATTCATATGCAATATTAGTAACCGAGCCTAGTAAATGCATATTGCATGTGTTGCATTAGCCATAGTGTATAGTTAGGATCATACATTTTTCTAACTCTTTCACCTTTTTTTACTTAGGTGAGCCTTTACTTACTTTAGCATATTGCATTAAATGTTAGTGCTACCATGTCTAGCATGTCCACCATGAGGCTAACTGCTTAAGTGAAACCGTTTTGAATGCTTATGGATGAAGGCTAGTTGCTTGAATTGGAATAATTTGATTAATGTAAATTTAAGCCCACTTTTTCAAGTGACACATTCAAACTCTTTTCAAAAACAAAACATGAAATCAAAACGTTCTAATTTTTACAAATTAGTCTATACTTGTGTACGAACCACCTAGTAATATAGCTAGAAAATCGAAACGAGAGCATATAATGTAGATATGATTCATATCATGATTAGTAGAGGCCGATCTTTGATTGGGCAAGCGGGGGTGCTCAATTTATGACATTCCCTTCTTGTACCTAAGTTCCCGAGCCGAGGGACAATTTTGGTGATGATGGACACGTGTCCTTTGGCACGATTTATAGGTTTCCTAAATTTCTCAAAAAATATTTAGGTGGCGACTCTGTATCTGGCAAAGCAGCCATTTTTGGCAATTTAATTCAAAATTGATTTTCCAAAAGATTTGCCAGATTTGGACTCATTGGTGCTAATTTATTTCACATTGCACTTGTGGAATTAGATTTAGAACCGTGGGAGTCTGATACTGTAGGGCTTATTCGTCTTCCGAAAGGAGGCACGAAAAGTCGAGCTACACTACCGTCAACACCAAGATCTATGCCATCTGTGGCTATTACGGTTCTGTAATGAGGAACATATGTAAGCAAGACATGAGCTGCCCGACCTTGCCCTTGTTGCTCTAGTGGTCCTCTGTACAACCAAGCTCGACACAAGAGAGAGAGGTTTACTTGATCTTCCCACTCGCTAGGATGAGTAAAGACTTCGGGAGCTACGGCAAATAAATGCAATTGTTAGTAAAATTAGATGACAAGATAGATACAAAGACAAAGCAAACAAAGGTGACTTATAACCTGGACGACCAATAACCTTAGGGACAGGTCGGATCTGATCAACTCTAGGAGGAAATTCCCAATTCCCCTCTATTATAACAAACACATCATTCACACCTTTACCAAAATCAAGAAGCATTTGAACAAGTTGGCGCTTCACCGACCTGGATTTGATGTAAAACTTTGTTCTTTCTTTGGTAATGGGAACAAAATTATAGCAGTACCTAATCTCAGACATACCTAAATTGATTCCAAGGATATCATTCAGGGCCACTACACCCATCATTATCCTAAAGAAATTAGGGGACAGTTAGGAAAGGGATACCCCATAAAGGTAAAGCACCTCTCGAAGGAGAGGATGTAGAGGAAATCTAACTCATCCCTCTACTATATCTATCAAGGGAAGAGGATTTCGTTCTTCAGAACCCTCTGACAAACTATCATTGGAGGTAGGAAGGCAAACAATGACATCCTCAAGGATATTATACAAAGCCCTGAACTCATCAATGCTCTCTTCAAATTCGAAGAATGACCTCAATCGATTCATTTTAGTCAAACAAAAGCTAACAAAATTAAGAAATTGCAAGAGAGAAAGGGATGAACTTACAAAGAACTTCCGTTGAAAGGTGAGGACACGAATATAAGAGTTGAGGACGTAATGCGATGGGCAATGAAAGAAGGGGGAGCCAAACCTTCGATTAAATACGTCAGAGGTGAAATGGCGCATTGAAAAAAGAAATGATGGACATCATTATTTAATTAAGGATACTTAATGGATGAGTGTCACAGATGGCGCTGCTTTCCTAGGGACCTGAGACAATCAGCTAGGGCACCTTCGGCAATTCGTTAAAACGAAACGCTGAATGGGGGCCAGTTGTGGAGGATAAAAATTCAAGCCCAAGGCCTAAGCAAGTTAAGACGTGGCCCAAAGCATTTTTACCCAGCCAAGGCAAAGTCCAAGCCCAAGTCCTTAGAAAGTACTGTTGTAAAGAAAACAAGGTCATGTGATAGGAGATTTAAACAGGATCAATTCCAGAAAAGAGATCCTTAAACATAAAGGAAAACCCTTGGATCAGATAGAAATCAACGATAGAGATCAAAACCAACAGAAGAAAGGATACAAAATCAACCAACTCTGACAACCCGAGCATCTGATAAGATAAGTCCAATGATCAAGAATGAGTGCCCAAACCTGAACTAAATCTACACCATCTATAATATAGTAACTCCGACAATGGTAGATCAAGATCACTTGTCCACTTGTCTGATCAGTGCATGTACGCATAAAACACCATTGGATCGGTACAGCCATCAAACGGTCACGATACCAGGTATCAACACTATAAAAGAAAGAAAGAAAATCGTTTAAAAAAAAAAAAAGATATTTTCCTTCAGAAAAATGATATGTTCACACAAGATTCTAATTTGATTATCGAAGAGTCCCCCCGACCAACCTTGGTCGAGAGAGATCACTGACATTTTGATATTTGTCTTTTGTACAAAGTGAAGGAAGGAGCAGCTCATCTCGCTTTTCCTGTAGAGAATAAAATTCACCCTTCCACATTTACCTATGTGGAGAAATAAAAGAAACGATTGTGATTCTTACCTTCTTGCTTAGAAGAACAACGATTAAAAGAGGATATATGTATCCATTTATTCTCACCTTCTTGTTTAGATGAACAATGAATAATTTTTTTGCCAAAGTAATTTTGATTTCTCACCCAATCTCATTATTTTTAATGAGAAACAAAATTTAAGTTTTGAAGGATTTGACTTTTTCTCTATTTCTCATTTCATTAATCATTCAAATAAGTGATAAAAAATCTCATTATCTCTATTTCTTTTATTTCCTCACCAAGCTCCCCAATCCAAATGGAATGTCAGTTTTTTAAACAACCTAATACAAATACCTAATACAAATAGGTTTAATTGCAACTCGACTCAAAGTTTGGAGCTAACTGAAATAATTAAAAATAAAAGAAGAGATTAAGAGGGTGTTTGTGTTGATCTAAATGAGTATATGTGACGACCCTGCCACGTATAATATTTTATATTTGGTTAATTAAGGAGATTTGAGATTTTAATTAGTCGTTATCCTAATTTAATTTGGGATTTATGAGAATCGTGGAATCTGATTCGTATATAATTCAATTAAAGATTTATTTTGGAATTAGAAATTAAGGGTCCAAATGGCTTAAGGATGTGAAATTAAGAAGTTGAATCAATTTAATTTTTAATTACAGACCCATTTGGGAGTTTAATTAAATATTCGATTCAATTTAGTAAAATTGAGATTCGATTAATTATGTTCAAATTGGAGTTAATTAAGTTAATTAAATTATGAGGATTGAGAATTGTGACTATTACGAATTAAATTTATTTATGGGGTGTCCAATTTGAATATGTAATTTATTGACGGAAATTTGGAGCCTTTTGGGAGTTTGAAAAAAAAAAATTGATGCAGATTAATAAATTTAAATATAATTAATTGGGTTCTAAAGGAAGTCAAATTAGACTAATTAAATTAAGTGGGATTTGTGATTAGTCATGATTGATTTAATTATGTGTTAAGATTTATTAAGACTAAGTGTTGCTTAGTTAAATTAATTTTGATCATATATTAAATTGTAGAATAATCTAGAATTGGATGTGTATGTAGGGCTCCCCAATCCAAATGGAATGTCAGTTTTTTAAACAACCTAATACAAATACCTAATACAAATAGGTTTAATTGCAACTCGACTCAAAGTTTGGAGCTAACTGAAATAATTAAAAACAAAAGAAGAGATTAAGAGGGTGTTTGAGCTGATCTATATGAGTATATGTGACGACCCCGCCACGTATAATATTTTATATTTGGTTAATTAAGGAGATTTGAGATTTTAATTAGTCGTTATCCTAATTTAATTTGGGATTTATGAGAATCATGGAATCTGATTCGTATATAATTCTATTAAAGATTTATTTTGGAATTAGAAATTAAGGGTCCAAATGGCTTAAGGACGTGAAATTAAGAAGTTGAATCAATTTTATTTTTAATTACAGACCCATTTGGGAGTTTAATTAAATATTCGATTCAATTTAGTAAAATTGAGATTCGATTAATTAGGTTCGAATTGGAGTTAATTAAGTTAATTAAATTATGAGGATTGAGAATTGTGACTATTACGAATTAAATTTATTTATAGGGTGCCCAATTTGAATATGTAATTTCTTGACGGAAATTTGGAGCCTTTGGGGAGTTTGAAAAAAAAAATCTGATTCAGATTAATAAATTTAAATATAATTAATTGGGCTCTAAAGGAAGTCAAATTAGACTAATTAAATTAAGTGGGATTTGTGATTAGTCATGATTGATTTAATTATGGGTTAAGATTTATTAAGACTAAGTGTTGCTTAATTAAATTAATTTTGATCATATATTAAATTGTAGAATAATCTAGAATTGGATGTGTATGTGGGTGTGTGTGTTGAGAAAATCTGGGTGTGAAAAAAAGGTTGTGTGTGTGTCTATTCATTGTATATACGTTGTATTAGACAGAGCCCACTGAATTAGGGATGGCAATTTAAACCCGGCCCGACGGGGACCCGACCCCCCGACCCCGATTTAAGTAGTTTTTCCCCGAAAAATACCCTCGACGGGCCGGGAATGGTATTCAAAAATGAATTCCTGACAGTTTTTGAGTCGGGAACGGTGATACATTCCCCAACCCCAACCTTGGCCCCGGCCCGTCCCCGTTTCTCCAGAACTAAAATTACTGTTATACCCTTATATCCATTCATGTATATATACCCTTTTATTATACCCCCTGTCACTCTCTCCCCGCCCTTTTTTTCCCTGAAATAAAATTATAATTCTACCCCTATCTATATATATTTGTGTGTCTGCTACTATGCTCCCTCACACAATCACACTTACACACGGCTTCATTTGCGTGATAAAAATGAAAAGAGATGAGAGAGTCCATCCTCGTCGATCTCTGCCAAGAGAAGAGCTGCTCCGCCGACCTCCTTCACCGCCCTCCTCCGCCGATCTCACAGCGTCGCTCCTCCACCGCCCTCCTCTACTGATCTCCTTCGCCGCCCTCCTCCACGATCTCCTTCGCCGCCCGACTCTTTCCGTCTCTCTTTCTCTGTGTTATATATACATATATATATATATTAGATTGCGGCTCAGATCTATCTCTCTCTCTACTTAGATCTATCTCTCTCTACTCAGATTTGTGTGTTGTTGATGTTGTTTGATGATATTGTTGTTGATGATGTTGATTTTGAGGATGTTGTTGTAGAATTGAATCGTTGTTATTGTTGCTACTTTTTTTTTTTTTTTGTTATCTGGGGAATTTTCGGGATTGGGGAAACCCGATCTCCGTTAGGAGATGGGGACGGGGATGGTAATAGGTTCCCCGTTGAGGATCGGGGCTGGGGACGGGGACATTCTTGCTATCAGGGATTGGGGACGGGAAGGATGATCCCCGGCCCGGTCCCGCCCGGCCCCGCCCCGTTGCCATTCCTGCATTGAATTCATTCTTTAGTATTCAGGAAGAGAGAAATTGAGCCGTAAAGAGAGAAAGGCAGAGAGAGAGAGAGAGAGAGAGAGAAAAGAAGGAACTCAAGGCTTGAGAATTGAAGGAAGAACAAAGGAGAAGAGGGTTTTGTGGGATACCAAAATTCAAGCTAAAAAAAATTGTGGAAAAATCATCTTAAGGTAAGAAATTCCATCCTCTTTCTAGTATAGTTTAAATAATCTAGACATAAATTGATTCAAGATGGATTTTGAGAGGATTAAAAATGAAAATTTGAAGATTAATTATATAAATTGATAGAAATTGGGTTTTGCATCTAAAATCAAGTTAGGTTGAAGAATATGAGTTCTGATTCCTTAAATTTGTTAAATTTTGGTTCAATTTTGAGAATCATTCTTAAATTGAGTTCTATAAATTACATGCAACAAGAAATGTTTGAAGATTGGATCCATGCAATGGAGTGTATAAATGACTTTGAAGAAAAAGCTATAAAAATCATGAGTTCATGGAATTTGAGAATTGATTTTGGAATTATTATATTCATGAAATTATTGGTTTAATGATCAATTTGATGGTTGTTTTGGAGATTGAGATTTGGGTTAATCTAGGTTTGAATGTGATGTAAAATTTGAAAATTTTAGTGTTAGGAAATTTACATGTTGAAATTGATTTGATAAATGGTGGATTGGATATCTCTATGTTCTATAAACGATTTTGGAGGAATTTCATTAATGATTGAAGTGGTTTAATTGATGGTGGTATTGTGCATATAAATTGGTTGTATATTTAAAAAGGTTAATAACTAAAAAATGTACAAATGATGGGTGTTGTGGAGATTGGATAAGAAGTTTGTTTGGGTGACTTGAAGTTGGAGGAGTTCTTTAGCTTGTCATTCCATACCATGTCTTATTTAGGATCAATTTTGTAGATGTTGTAATTTTCATTGAAAGCTTTTCCTTAATTTTAGATCCTATTTACTAATTGTTAGGATTGGAGGAAGGTGTCTCTACACCTCTTGAGAATTAATTCGTAGAGTTTCAAATCTACGCTTTTGCTGTTTTGGAGGTGAGTATACTTACCATGCAAATTTACCTTATCTCTATCTTTAATACAAAGTTTGAAAATATTTTTAAATTAAAGGAAGTAACACATTTCATCATGATATATGTATAAGAAGAAAATCTATAAATTTATTGAGGTCAAATGTTGAGTTTAAATAAATATATGATTTCATTTATATGATGAAGCACTAATTTTTTTTATGAGAATTTATTCAAGTTGAGTCCTTCAAGGTTTATGGTGATGATGATTAAATGACAATGAAACATCATGCGAGAGTATTTATTTTTATTGATCATATAACCGAATATAACCTTTGGGGCCACAAGGGCCGAAATGCTTTGGGGTCCTAGGGACCGAAATGTTTTTAGGACCATAAGGGTCGTTGTACATGAGGGGTCTTAGGGACCGAAACATTGAAATGAGAATTGAAGTGCTACGATGACATGACATATGTTCCTATGGTTATGTTTTGGGTAACGGTACCGTCACCACCTAAGTCGCAAGGTAACGCGACCCTAAGGCTATGTAGTGGTTCGTATGATGGACATGAAATCTTAATTTATTGAAAAGTTTTATTTTTGTTTACTTTCCTTATTCAAATGTATTTTTCCTGCGTTATAAGATTCTTTGAAAAATTCTTGATAACGGTTTGTGCAAAATTTTCTCAATTTTTATAAATTTCAGTCCAATCAAGCTCTTGTGTTTATTATCTTATTTTGAACCCAATCGGAAGGAGCAATAACTCCATGGGATTGGTATACTCATTGGCCTCTAGCTCATTCTTTTTTTTTAATTAATTTTTTTTCAGATTCCTAGACTTTTGTGTGGCTTGCCTCAACTTGGAAGATTAGAGTTTCTGGATGATCAAATGTGAACATCTGGTAGTTGATGGTTTTGCTTAAGGTCACTCTAGGATGCAGTTTTATCCTTTGTTTTATGAAGTAGGTGCATTGTAAATATTTGCTTGGTGAAGTTGGATGTATTGATGGATTCACGAATAGTATAATTTATTTTGGAGGTAGTGGTGCATGGAAACTATCTTAGTAGCATGATAATATTTCTGTCTTTGAATGGATCATCTCATATATGTTGGCCAATCGAAGGGTCTTATGCACTATTGGTGATGTGATATAAGAATTATACCGGTGATTATTGTGTACAGGTGTCATAGCGTTGAAGTGCGCCCTCTTGGCGAGGGTTGCCTTGCCGAGATTGGGTCGTAACAGTATATTTTTTTATTTTTTACGAAAATATATAAAAAAAAAAAAGAAGAAGAAGAAGAAGATAATGTGACTCAAAAAAAAAAAAGGATAAAAAAGCGTATTACAGTAGGTTATGCCAAACAAACTCTAACTTGATATGTAACGCCCTCAAAATAATAACATTAAACCCAACAAATAAGACATGCATTGATGTTCAAAAGTTCCACATTCTTTCATTTCTCAGAGTTTCATTACAAAATGTATTACATGATAACAACAAAAGTAAATGCCCTACAGGCTTACAGCTTTCCAAGTTAACACTTGGTTACAACAAAAGAGTACTAACTCATACACATTAAGCCCTTGGCTTGAAATTACATGTAATACATCAAAAAAAA
>NW_021026104.1:544759-559907 GCF_004153795.1 Camellia sinensis
GGGTTTTAAGTTTCCCCGACTAAATTTTTTAATCGCTGAATTGGTCGCTGGAAAACTGTCGCGAAAGGTATTGGCAACTAACAAATTTTTAGTCGCCCAAAAACCAAGTCTGTAGCGACTAAAATTTTCGTCGCCAAAGCTCATTTATATTTTTTAAATTATACATTTGGCAACTAAATTTTTAGCCGCCAATAGTGAATTATTTTTTTTTTAATTTATACATTTGCTGACTATTTTTTTCGTCGCCAATACTGAAGCTTTTGGCGACCACCCGTTTTAGTCGCCAAAAGCTTGTTGCAGGGAAAAAAAATTACCCTCTACTCTTCCCAAGTTTTGAACCACCAAACCTTCCACATTCTAAACCTCTACCAACACACTCTCTCCACTATGCCACAATAATACCACATGAATATATATGCAAAATATGTTATTTATATAGTATATTGACCTGTATTAATATTAAACTATATATATAAACATAATTATTTTTATTCAATATAATTTATGTAAAAAATAAATTATTTATTTAAAAAAAAAGGAGCCACTTTCGGCGACTAAATTTTTTTTTAGTCGCCAAAAACCTTAGTTTTGGCTACTACCAATAATTTAGTCGCTAAAAAAATTAATTTCAACCTAAAAATAACCACTTTCTGCGACTAAACTGATTTTTAGTCGCCAAAGCCGCCACTTTTGCCGACTAAACTCAATTTTAGTGGCCAATTGTCCACTTTTAGCTACTAAATTTTTTTTAGTAGCCAAAACCTTTACTTTTGGCTACAAATTTTTTTTTTGTCGGTAAAACACCTACAATCGGCGACCAAACCATTTTTTAGTCGCCAAAACCTATGCTTTTGGCTACTAATTTCTTTTAGTCACCAAAAACCTTCACTTTTGGCTACTAAAATTGTTTTAGTCGCTAAAACCCATATAATCGGCGACTAAACTGATTTTAAGTCGCCAATAAGTATACATTTGGCTACTAAACTATTTTAGTCGCCAAAAGCCTTCACTTTTGGCTACTGATTCAATTTTAGTCGCCAATTGTCCTACTTTCAGCGACGAAATTTACATTTTTGGTCGCTAAAACTGCTTTTTGTTGTAGTGACAATTTACAAGTGCAAATTGTAACCTTTTCCTTCCTTATACCACTTTATATACCATTTTATTGGCACAATTACAACTATTATTATAATGAGTTATATTTGAGCGTCAGTAGTAACTAGGGCTGCAAATCAACCGAATTGTTCATGAATAAGCTCGGCTCAGCTCAGTTCGTTTTGTAAACGAGCGAGCTCGAACTCGACTATTAGGCTTGTTTAGTAAACGAGCCGAGCTCGAGCTCGCGTAAGCTCGGCTCGTTTATCTTTATTTAAATTATATAATAAATATATTATTTTTATATTAAATAATATATCAATATATCAATAATATTAAAAAACATTATCGAGCTGAGCTCGAGTTTCGTTAATGTTAACGAGCTGAGCTCGAGCCCAGTTTCTTATCAAACCAAGCTCGAGCTCAATAAACGAAGTCGATAAGTAAACGAGGCGAGCTCGAGCTCAGCAAAGCTTGGCTCGGTTCGGTTCGTTTACAGCCCTAGTAATAACTAATGGTTGTGATTGTGGCTCCGTTTGGTAGAGCTGTGGGAAAATAATTATAAATTATAGCTTAATAGATTATAGCTTACAACTGT
The DNA here is from genome assembly GCF_004153795.1 of Camellia sinensis. Taxonomy (NCBI): domain Eukaryota; kingdom Viridiplantae; phylum Streptophyta; class Magnoliopsida; order Ericales; family Theaceae; genus Camellia; species Camellia sinensis. The sequence continues at coordinate 546,453 of NW_021026104.1, forward strand.
GAACATAAGTTGGTAACCTGTTTGATGCAGCTTTGGGATTATGGATTTAAGCACCAAAGTAGTGTTTGGTAAAGAAGCTGTAAAATAGCTTTTTGCTGTGTAATTATCATTTTTGCCCTTATGAACATAAAAATTGTAATTTTATAATTTTCTTCACTTTAAATTTTGAAAAAATTATTTCATTAATGAAAGTTAATATAATTAGTACCTATATTAGTACATTTTACATTACTTCAAATTATTATTATTATTATTATTATTTTAATATTGTGAAATTGCTAAGAAATGGAAACTGAAATGAAATATGAACATAGTGGTCATGAAATGGAAATGGGTTATGAATTGATTTATGGAAATTGAACATTTATTAATTGCTAATGTCTTAGTTATTGCTCATACTGTGTTTAGCATATTTCTACTGGGCTGTGGCTCACCCTTTATGGGACATCATTTTCAGGTACAGATAGCATGCCACCTCCAAGGACATAGCTTGGGAGGCTAGAGGCATATAGACTGTTTTGTTATTTGCTTTCTTTAGATGTATTACATGTAAATTCAAGCCTAGGGCTTAATATGTATTGAGTTAGCACTCTTCTTTTTGTAACCAAGTGTTAACTTGGAAAGCTGTAAGCCCGTAGGGCATTTGTTTTTGTTGTTAACATGTAATACTTTTGTAAAGAACTACTCTGATGAATAAAAGAATATTTATCTTTTATACCAATGCACGTCTAAGTTGATGGGTTTTAATGTTATTATTTTGAGGGCGTTACAGTGCATCTACTGTAGCAATCAAATATAAAACAGTTACCTCCTTGTGGTTTTGGAAAATTATAACTAGGATTCCTAATTGTATCTAAGAAGATCCGAGTATCGTGTGCACTTCCTTCCCATCCTGGCAAGCAAAATGAGAAACACATATCAAAGTCACATGCGGCCATTATGTTTTGGGTCGCATACCCCTTTCTACCTATTAAACGAGGTTGCTTATCTAGAAAATATATATGCTTTGATGCGTGTTCCATCAATTGCTCCAAGACAATCCTATTACAAAATTTAGAATAAAAATATATTTATTCATTATTAGAAATATCCTAACAATATTAATTATTACCTTGAAATGAGTATAGTATCTACGGTTGTTCTAATATATGGATGCACACCATTTCTCGGTTGAGGCCTTACCCAATCAATAGACATCATCGTAACAACTTTTAACACTTTCTTGAAGTATTTTGAAATTGTCTCTCCGGAATGTTGAAATCTTTCTTGGATATTTTTGTTTCAAATGTCACCACTAACAATATACAAAAATATTGCAACCTACTCCTAAACTGAGACTTTTCGTCCAGTTTCAAGGCCATAGTTTTTCTATAACAAATCACACAATTAAAAAAATACCTCTCTTTCCATTCGAAAAATTTCAGATATTCTTGTATGATTCCTTTCTTGTAATTCAACCATCCACTTGCACCTTATTAGAGAAGATGTCCTACATGGTTCTTTTATCAAATAATTTGTCGCATATGTCACTACAACTGTTGCCGCCATTGCTAAGAGCATAATATTATTTTGTTGGGTTTGCGATGTGCTACCTTCATCTTCAGCATCTTTATCATCATGATCATCATTGCATTCATCATCACCACTGTTACTCATCTCCAAAATACCTACTCATTTAATGGCTTTTTATTTACTAGTACAATATGTTGGAACAATCTTCTGCGTAAATAAAATAAATTGAAACTAATTCAAACAAAATAAATAAATAGCATACGAATTTATTTATCGAACTGAATTAAAAATTCAAAAGACCAGGTCGAGTGTGTGACACTCTGTCCTTAAGACAGATTCACCCTACTATGGTGCTTACGGTTGAATGGCGTCTATCTCCTAGGATACAATGATCTTTAATCAATTTGTAGTAGCACTCCAAAACAAATTGTTTGGCGAACCAAACCTGTGTTCTAACTCTCTAAATATTTATTCTAAAACTAATATGAAGAATATATGCACTAGATGAGAATTGGACAGCAAAAGACAATACAAGATTGTTTTTTCGGATCAAAAGATTGTTCGAAATGTGGTATGTATTTATAGCCCAGTTGGTGACCTTTCAAACTTACCCGAACAGGTATTTTTTGACAAAAATAGGTGCACCACTATTCAAGCATGGTTTGACCGTTGCAAAATTTCAAACAAATTTTCAACCAAATAAAAAGTGATCCGTTAGAAACAGTTAAAGTAACTGTTGGACCTCTATTCTTTAAACCATTTGAAATATATATATATATATATATATATATATATTAAACTATTTGAAATAGTTTAATAAATAAAGGAAGAGGTACAAACTTTAGGAAACCACTTAGGAACCCAAAATTTGAATTTAGAATTAAATTAAATTCCCACAATAAATTTTTATTCAAAAAATTCAAATGAATTTTATCTAAAAAATTAATGTTCGACCCGAAAACGACATCAACTTCCCATTCACTCATAAATGGTTTTGACGTTCCGTTTTCACCGTGTGACTTGCCACGCGGCAAGGAACACGTCACCTCTTCGGACCCACCCCAAAAGACATTTGGGGCTCACTCAATTTTGGGCTCAAAGTTAGCCCAAAATATGCCTATAGAAACCAATTTTTTCAACAATCCCCCATATGAATGGAATTTGACGGAGAGAAAATGCAACAACATGATCTAAATACAGAGAGTACAAAAATTGGAAATATTGCAAAGGATAGGTAGCTTTTGGCTTTGAACCTTCCCTTGTGAGACACTATTGGATTTACAAGCTAAACAGTGAACATGATGTCTTGAACTGTTCAGCCGTTTGTGTAAACCAAGACAATAGAACTCACACAGTATATCCCCAGACACAGTTTAGTTCTCACTATTGTGTTCATTTTGGCCCTGAACAACCTGGTCTTCATGAGTGCTTTAGAGAATTGTAGCCCTTCACAAATCTCATAGAACCGGCCCAGTTCATACTCACATAGGTGATGCTTATGAAGAGTAGGTCTCACACCTATGCAAATTAAAGGACGACAACAAGATAGATACCACTACCAACTTCACGGAACCGAGTCCGGAATACAACAGAACAGTAAAGGGACAACCGGGATCGCTATACAATCAATCAATCATTTTTTCTCTATTCTCTCATTCTTTCATATTATCCACGTCAATCAATTAAATTTTCTTTCACTCATCTATTTAACTATAAAAAAAACAAAATACAAATCATTCCAAAAAAAATTTCAAAACTTACAATCAAACAAATTTTCAATTTTCAATTTTTAAAACCCTTTTCAACAACTCATATTTCAAAATACAACTCAAAACTTAAAACTCTTTTAAAAAACTAAACCAAATGGAACTTTTGACTTTTCTTTGTATAATTTGTTGAATTTTTTTTTTATTTATTTTTAGTGATTTTATGACTTTTATTCTAAAATCTTGTGTTCCCAAATGAGGCTTTACGAAATGAATTCACATTTCAATAATGATAAGTGGCTTTTTTTAACCAAAAAGTCAAAAAGTTACTAAAATAATCAACAATTTATACCAAAAAATCAAAGATTTCTTTTTTTATCTACTTTTTGTACATCTTTTCTTAAAAAAATTAAAATGTCATCCCAAACATACTAATTTTTTTTTACATCATATTTTAATCAAAAAACTAAAAAATTACTAAAAAAACATGTTTCCAGACAAGGCCTTACTATTTTCTTACTTGAGAATGCTATGATGTGCACCACTTGTTGGGTGCACATAATATGCAATTTATGCACAAAATAATAATAATAATAATAATAATAATAATAGTTTCTCTCACAAAATGTGCAACTTTTGTCACAAATTTTTTTTTTCTCACAAAAAATATAACTTTTTGTTTCTGACAAAATATATAACTTCTCTTAAAAAAAAGTATAACTTTAAGTGTATATCATAACTTTAAAATTCATAATTTTCATCACAAATATTATAACTTTCATCACACTTTGGGATGTGGGTTGACTTTTTGGTTTTTTGACTTTTTGGTTGGGGCTAAAAAGCCTCGTTTGGGATAGGCTTTTTTATTTTTTTAACTTTTGTAAGAGAAAAAATGAAATGATTATAATTTGAATGTGACATTTTGTCTTATTAGACTAAAAAACCCATTTTGTCTTTTTGTGACTAATTTAGCCAAAAAATCACATTTTAGCTTATACCATACAAAGGAAAAAATTCATAACTTCTCTCTCAAAAATCATAACTTTTCCTACACACTACAAGAAAAAACACATTTGGCGACAAAATTTTTAGTCGCCAAAAGTGAATTTTTAGTCACCGAAAGTCGGGTTTTAAGTTTCCCCGACTAAATTTTTTAGTCGCCGACTTGGTCACTGGAAAACTGTCGCGAAAGGTATTGGCGACTAACAAACTTTTAGTCGTCCAAAAACCAAGTCTGTAGCTATTTATTTTTTTGTTTTAGTTTAGAAGCATTGTTTTTGGTATTGGTATGTATCTAAGAAGCTTTCAATTGCAGTAAGAGTGCTTCAAAATAGAAAATTACTTCCAATTTAATTGCTTTATTTACATTTATGGTAATTTGTATATGAAGCATTGTGTTTGTGTGTGAAGCATTGTTTTCCTATGCATTTTGTTAGTTTAAATTAACATGGTATATGAATCATTTTGTATATCAAGCATGGTAATTTAAATTGAATTTTTTAAATTGGTTTAACAAAGAAGCCTTCTATTTGTTAGTCTACTTTCAAATTCTATTTTTTTTCATAGTGTAATGATTTAACTATGTCAATTGTGGAATCTAATCTCTTTTTGTTCTTGGTATTATTGATTGGCAGATTATTGATATTGACGTAAAACAGTGTATCTTTAGCTTAAATTTTATATTATTGATATTGGCAGGTTTAGAATTTTATATCATTATATGTGTGGTTTTGATTGATTTCTTAGTCTAAAGAAACTAACAAAATGTATAGGAAAACAATGTGCAACATTTATTTTTTTCCCTCAATATTTAATGTACATTTGTAATCTCATTATACACCACCAATTTAGCCCACCTGTGTTTGGATTTTGTTTTAGGCTGAAGATTTATAATGGAATGATTCCCACTCACTTCCACCCCATATCTCAATTAAAATTTTGGTTTTGTTTAATTGGTACAAATGTATTCAATTTCTATGGAATTCGAAATTTTACCAATGTAAGTAAGAAGCTAAATTCAATAAACCAATTATAAATTCAATATCTATAAAATCTTGATTTATTGAGTTATTGATATTGTTTAATTGGCATTAGGGCTGCAAATGAACCGAGTTGTTTATGAACAAGCTTGGCTCGGCTCAGCTCGTTAAAGGCTCGGCTCGGCTCATTTACTAAACAAGCTGAGCTTAAGCTCGAATGTTAGGCTCGTTTAATAAACGAGCCGAGCTCGAGCTCGCATAAGCTCGACTCGTTTATCTTTATTTAAATTATATAATAAATATATTATTTTTATATTAAATAATATATCAATATATCAATAATATTAAAAAACATTATCGAGCTGAGCTCGAGTTTCGTTAATGTTAACGAGCTGAGCTCGAGCCCAGTTTCTTATCAAACCAAGCTCGAGCTCAATAAACGAAGTCGATAAGTAAACGAGGCGAGCTCGAGCTCAGCAAAGCTTGGCTCGGTTCGGTTCGTTTACAGCCCTAGTAATAACTAATGGTTGTGATTGTGGCTCCGTTTGGTAGAGCTGTGGGAAAATAATTATAAATTATAGCTTAATAGATTATAGCTTACAACTGTGAACATAAGTTGGTAACCTGTTTGATGCAGCTTTGGGATTATGGATTTAAGCACCAAAGTAGTGTTTGGTAAAGAAGCTGTAAAATAGCTTTTTGCTGTGTAATTATCATTTTTGCCCTTATGAACATAAAAATTGTAATTTTATAATTTTCTTCACTTTAAATTTTGAAAAAATTATTTCATTAATGAAAGTTAATATAATTAGTACCTATATTGGTACATTTTACATTACCTCAAATTATTATTATTATTATTATTATTTTAATATTGAGTTCACAAGGGAACAAGAAAATGTCATTGCAATAAAAATATAATAAATTACTATTAAGGAAATAAAAATAAAACTTCCTAGATATTTGATAACTCTTAATTTTGTCTGCAAATTGACATATAAATATTATGTCTCCTCACTTCCATCTCGTTGTCATCACCTTCAACATGATTTCCATGGCGTGCTTGTTGAGACTGTGATCCTTCATCTTCATTAGGAACATAATCCGTGAATTTATCATAAGAATCAAATGCAATATCGCAGAACTCACTTCGTCGAATGAAATTATGAATTGACATTGTTGCACAAACAGGTTTGACTTGGGTCGACCACTTGTAGTTTGGTAGGATGTCCTTTATCATCGACCATCGTACTTTCCAAACCCCAAACATTCTTTTTATTTCATTTCTAAGTGATGAATGCGCTTGGTTGAATTTTTCTTGTGCATTTTAGGGGGTGTTATATCTCTCACTTGTAAGGTGTAAGATGTCCTTTCATGTTTGGATACCCAACATCCACCAAGTAAAACTTATCTATTTTAAAATTCCAAAATGAAATTAAAGTAAGCAATTATAAATGTCAAAATAAATATGAAGATGTGAGTGTGGTGCATCTACTGTAGCAATCAAATATAAAACAGTTACCTCCTTGTGGTTTTGGAAAATTATAACTAGGATTCCTAATTGTATCTAAGAAGATCCGTAGTAACACTCCAAAACAAATTGTTCGGCGAACCAAACCTGTGTTCTAACTCTCAAACCTGTGTTCTAACTCTCTGAATATTTATTCTAAAACTAATATGAAGAATAAATGCACTAGATGAGAATTGGACAACAAAAGACAATTTCCAGATTGTTTTTCCGGATACCAAGACTGCTGGAAATGTGGTATGTATTTATAGCCCAGTTGGTGACCTTTCAAACTTACCCGAACAGGTATTATTTGAAAAGAACAGGTGCACCACTATTCAAACATGGTTTGACTGTTGCAAAATTTCAAACAAATTTTCAACCAAATAAAAAGTGATCCGTTAGAAACAGTTAAAGTAACTGTTGGACCTCTATTCTTTAAACCATTTGAAATATATATATATATATATATATATATATATATTAAACTATTTGAAATAGTTTAATAAATAAAGGAAGAGGTACAAACTTTAGGAAACCACTTAGGAACCCAAAATTTGAATTTAGAATTAAATTAAATTCCCACAATAATTTTTTATTCAAAAAATTCAAATGAATTTTATCTAAAAAATTAACATTCGACCCGAAAACGACATCAACTTCCCATTCACTCATAAATGGTTTTGACGTTCCGTCTTCACCGTGTGACTTGCCACGCGGCAAAGAACACGTCACCTCTTCGGACCCACCCCAAAAGACGTTTGGGGCCCGCTCAATTTTAGGCTCAAAGTTGGCCCAAAATATGCCTATATAAACCAATTTTTCCAACACAATAATGAAATGAACACACAATAATATTTATTAAAAACACAACTAATTATTAAAAACACAATAAGATTTGTTTACCAAAATACCTGGGGGCCAAAATTATTAAAAACACAACTATTGTCTCAGTAAAAGACCTTTTTGCAAAGAGATGAAACACCAAAATTGAAGGATACTTGAGGCCAACACATCTACATAAATACATACATATATATATATATATATATACTTAAAGCCATCTACCATTCATGTTCAGCATTCAAATAAATGCCACCTACCATTCAAATGACAACCACCTAATAAAAATTGCATCTGAGAATAGTAACAATGACAGCTTCCTAATAAAAATGAATATCACCTACTCTCAACCATTTACCTACCATTTAACTAACAATGATAGCCACTTAATAATTGCAACTTCTAGCACAACCATTCAAATAAATTTCACCTACTACTCAACCATTCAACTAACAAAGTCCAACATAATAAAAGTCCAACATACTCATAAATAATATTAATAAAAGTCCAAATAAAGGTCCAACATAATAGTCCACCATTAATAATAATAAGTCCTAATAACGGTCTTAAATATGAAATAATAATAAAATTCAGTATGAATAATAAGACTGCCATACATCTAGAAATAATTAGCTGCGATAACCTGTGTTGGTCTTCTCCATCTCAATCTCCAAATTCAGAAACCCCAGCCGAACTTCATTCGTAGGAAGTGTCATGAAACACTCACGACGCTTGTCCCTTAAGAACAATGCCTCAGCCCATATATACAGCTCATCATCCGGGGACACACCAAGGGTGCATTCCAACTTTGCCAAACATTTTGCAATTGAAGGATATCTTGATGAGGTTTGTGTTAAAGTTGCTGAAAATGACTCAACCACAGTGACTGTACAATCAAGTGTCTTGTTAAGTAGAACTACACCAGAAACTTTCTTTTCTTCCTTGCCCTTGTTTGATGAACCATTAGTGTTTGATTGACGTTTTTTGTTTAAATCAGAATAATGAACTACCTCCAAATCAACATCATCATGAAATTCAGCATCATGTGGGGTATGAAATTCCTCCTGAATCTCATCAGTGTTAGGCATAACCCCTGAGCTAGGGGTGTATGCCCATACTCTTGTAGTAGCTACATTTGAGAATAGTATGTCTAGGTCTTCAGTGAATTGAAACGGCATATGCCGAAATTTAGCAGCATCAGGATACCTCTACCACAATTACAAAGGAAAATTTAACAATTTGGCTTATTTAAAATTTGGCTTGTATAAAAAAAACAAAAAACAGAATCTGTACATTAATCAATTCACTTACCTCCACTTTCTTGGTCCACCACTCATTCGATGCAGAGATAGCTCCAGTCAATGTATCACGACTTAAGCCTATTTCTCCCCTTAAAAAATTATTCCATAAAAGCCAATCATTTTTCAAAACATCCCAATGGTTTTTCATTTATAATCGTTGGTATGTTTTTCCAGTCATAGTTTTGAACTTAGTCATCACATTTTCCCACCCGACCCTATCTAAGTGTGTACCAAGTCTGTGTCCGACCTTCATTTGCTCAACACAAAGCTTAATAAAAATTTATTTGATTTTGCATTCCAATGAGCCTTAACGGATGGTACTTGAGAGGATTTTCCCTTGTTCTTCCTATTTTTAGATTGTGTTTCCTTTTGGGTACTCATTCTATGAAAGAAGAAAATTCTTTAAAACATACTCATTCATCATTGCTTGCATTAAAACATAAGATAAGTACAAAATAACCATACATGGCAACTAGGATAGACATATCAACATTCATTAGGTACACAGCTTAGTACAATGATTTATGGTAAACTACATAGCACAAAAACACCTAATCTAAAAGCCACCTGCAATCATTTAAAGAGTAATGCAACTGACATAACAATATAAATTGTGAACAGACCCACGACAAGCTACTTCATGAATGTTAAGGATTGCTCGAGCATTTGGTTCTTGACTTTTAGTCCTATAGTCTCGATATTTTGATTTTGATAAAGCATTCTCTCGTTCCTCTACCTTTCTACCATTGTCACAGATTTTGGGATACACAACCTCCAAAATTGACAATTTATTTTCTCGTAAATGAAATACAGTCTCCCTTTAGATGGGTTGTCAGACTCGGTAACCCTTATAGAAACTCTTAGACCTCAATCACGTTTCAAAGCCTCATACCTCAAGTCCAAGGTCTTAGCACTTCCCAGATAGTTACTAGAGGATGACATGCCTTTGTATTAATTGGGAAGAATTGAATCCAAATCCTCTAGGAAGTTAATTGTATAATACATTTCATTTGGTCATGCCAATATTCAAGTTTTATGAAAGATGATTGAGATAATACTTCTCACACAATAAAAGTATTTGAGTTTTCTAACACGATTATACAATTTGATTGTTAACCTTATTTACAGCTAGTGCAGTAAACAATAATGTTTTCACTTTTGGATTTTGTTATTTGGATCAAGTATGAAATAGCCCCACATAAAGAAAAATAAAATTACACAAATATACAAATCTCACAAAATACTACTATTCTTACTTGCAAATGTGATATTCAGTAATAACGTCTTAGTTTTTTAAATGAAATTGACTAAAATAACATGATAGAAAAAATTCAACATCCACATCAGTTAGCAGAGCAAGAATAGGTTATGTTTGTTTTCCATTAGTCCCATATAAACTTTGTTAAAATTGAACTTTTTTTTTTCCTTCTATTTTTATTTTAAACATCCACCACTAGGCAAACCAAGTCCTCACCCCAAAAAACTCAATTTTATAATTTGATTTTGAGTTTGAATTGACATATATCTAATAAAATGCATTATTTTCAATTCGGGGATCACAAATAATTCTTACATCCATCTGCAAAATAAAAATTTTTGTGGATAGAGAGTTGGTTTAGGTTAGAGCAAGTTGGGGCTACCCTTGGTGCATAGGTGGAGAATTTAACGTAATTCATTTACCAGAAAAAAATTTAGGCTGTAGGTCAACTATTGGGACCATACCAATATAATTTTGCAACATATATATATATATATATCATTAACAATTAATTACTAACTAGTTTTTCTAGAATCTGTTTGGGACACTGGAAATGCAAACTAGAACACTTATCTTTGCAATATGACCCAGAATTTGAAGAACATGTGCAAATTTTAGAAGAATGACATTCCTCAGTTCGAAAATGATTAGAAATGGCATAAAATCCTAGCTTCACCAAAGTAAATGCCCTCAAAATCTAAAAATACATATAAATAAGAACAATAAAAAAATTAAAAACCCTAGATAATATTGAGAAAATGAAGGAAAAGAAAGAAAAATTTTCAAAATTTCAAGCCTCAATTATTTGACAAAATGAAAATTACTTACATACAAACACTAGTTTTTCAGCTAATTTCACACACAAACATTACTTACATACAAAATCTAACTACAGATTTTCAAAAACAAAAACAAAAACAAAAAACGATCGCTGGAAAACAGGAGCACACCATTTCAATAATCCGATGTTCACCATTTGACAGTAATCGGATGCACCATTTCACAGTAATCAGAGAGAGAGAGAAAGAGAGCATCTCAGTAATTGGATGCACACCATTTCACAAAGCAACCAAAAACAAAAACAAACCCTAAATCGATGTGTTTGTATATATATATATATATATAACAAACATAGGGTTTGAAATCTTACCTTTTTGGTGGAGATCAACGGAAAATAGGGGACCAAAGTGAACGATCGCCTGCAATCTTGGAGATGTGGAGGCAGTTCTTCATCGTTCGCTAGAGAGGAGAGGAGAAAACGAGAACGCCGTGTGAAAAGAGAGGAGAGTGTTAGGTCAAGAGAGAAAAGGGTTTATATAATGGCATTTTTGTAATTTTGAAGTTTTTGAGGGGGCATTTATGCCCGCCTCCCCCCTTCCAATTTTACCTCCACGCATAAGCGGAAATCAAAAAGTACCCCCCGAGCTGCTTACAAATTTAAGTTGAAAATGGCTTAATGAAAGCCATATTCAATCTTTATAAATTCTTCCAAACATGCCAAATAACTCAATTTAAGCTAAAAGTTGATTTAAGCTGATTTTAAGTGCTACCAAACAGGCTATGTGTCATATCAAATGGTATTGGAAATATAATACCAAAAAAAAATGATAAGTATAATATTATTATTAACCTATATAGATGATAATAGCTCATACACGGTTGACCTATAAACCCAAAAATTTCATCAACTCAAATACACCCCACCTTACTTGATCTTGTCCCTCCGTGCTCCTCCCTAGGACATTTTTTACCTTTCGTTTGTCTCTCCTTAGTGCTGTGTTATTGGTTGGGGGATTTAAAGAGGGATTTGGAAAGGGAAATGGAAAAAATAAGTGATGTGTGAATAAAACATACCTATATTTCACTTAGTTTCACATACATTCCCTTTCCCTTTCCAAATTCTCTAACCAAACACAGCATAAATACCCTTGCCACCACCCGCCGCCATATCTACCACCATTCCCCTTTATTGCATACCTGTACCACCCATCACCAGCCACCTTCTACCCATCCACTACCACCGCCTCATTTCCCTATACTTCTCTATCACAACCTCTTTCTCATTTTCTATTCCCACAATTCTCTCTAACTCTATCTCTATCCCATTCGCTCCCATCATTGCCATTCCCTTTCCAACACCAAACCCTAAATAATTATCAAAATCCATCATATCATTGCCACAAATAACTCATATTATCATATTATAGACCTATTTCATTGACTTCAAAATGGGATTATTTTTCCAAAACCTGATCGAATCTCTACCCAAAGCAAAAATCCAAAGATTTCCAAGGGTACGAGGTTAAAAGGTGGAGGCATCATTGTGGTGGGTGTGGCCAGGAAGGTTGAAGAAGGGAGTAAGAGAGACGTAAGTTGCAAGAGAGAGGGAATAAGAATGTGACAATGGTCAATGGTTGTTGTTGGGAGGTGTGTAGAGGAAATGAGGCTATGGTGGGTAATGGTTGGGGTTAGGGGATAGAGTGCGAGGACAGATGTGGCCAGAGTGGTGGTGAGACTGTGGAGAGAAAAAGGTAGTAATTGGGGTGTGGTAGAAAATAGATGAAGAATGTGAATTATGGGTATTTTGAAAAATGTACCATATTGGTATTAGATATTTATTGGCATATGGTATTTTATATGATACTTTTACATACATAGAGTACACGAAATATGTACTTAAATTTTTCTTCTTAATTTTTGGTGTGCCCAAATGAATCTAGTGTATACCCAACCGTACCGTACCTCAGTTGAAATAATATTTTCTTCTTTTAGAGAAATAAAACTCTTTTCACTAGACTTCTTTTTTTATTTTTAGTTTTATACTTAATATAATTTTAAAATTAAACTATGCTTTATGAGATATTTAATATATTGACATTTAATTTTGATTTATACCTTTACTTTTGGGATTAAATGTTAATTGGAGGTTGGTTCTTAACGAATTAACACTACAACAAAAATATATTTTAGTGGCACTATACTAATGGCATGTTTTTAAAAAATGCTACAAAAATAATATTTGGTGGCATGTTTTTAAAAATTGTCACAGAGCCACAAACATAAAAGGCTCTAGTGACATTTCAATAAAAAAGTATCACATCATTACAATACGAATGTGATTTAATAGCATTAATTTTATGACATTTTATAAAAGAATGACACAAATTATTTTAATGACATTTATCAAAAAAATGCCACTAAACTTTAGTGGTATGGCATTTTTAAAAAAATTTCAATAAAAAAGTGTCATTGAACCAATGTTGCCCCTAAGTGGTGGTGGTTGTGAGTTGTGACAACATGATTTGGAATTAAAATCAGAGAAGTGAAAAACAAATGGCCTAAGAGGGGT
>NW_021026104.1:564933-580808 GCF_004153795.1 Camellia sinensis
TATGGATGATTTGGGTTGAGATGATGGAAATATTTTCTTAAAATTGTTTTTGTGAGAAAATGGGGTTTTTGCCCTAAGTTTGGAGATTGGAAAATGTGGAAAGGGAAATAGAAAATGATGTTGGATATTGTGAAATTGGAATAATAATTATGTTAATGATGATGGTGGAGTTAGTTATGTATTATCACTCCCATTGGAATTGATGAAAATATATCTTTTGATTGGAATTTATCTGTTGAATATAAATATCTGTTTTGGGCTATCGGTGGAAGATAGTCTTGATTGTTGTAAACGTTGCACGAGGATTAGGTTGAATTGAAACTAATTTCTCATACATTGTGCATTGAGCGTCATTTCATATTGAACCTTATAAATGTCTTGATTTTGAGAAAAATAGGTGAATACCGTAGTGAATCTGGTTAGAGGGTAGGATTGTGGTTTTATTATGTTGGCTTGTGTGCCCTTGGTGAAAGTCTAAAAACCCGCGCGGTTAGGTGCCGATCCTTCCTATTAGTACCGGTAAAATGGCTTTGGTAGTGCTTGTATAGCCTACTTGCAGACACATACCTAGAAATTCCCAATATGTTGTATCCACTGCCCTATTTTTGTATAAAAGGATTATTTTCATGAATTGACATATAATCTGGCATTGCATTATTTTGAGATGGAAAATAGGAAGTGTTTGGAAAATGGTATGCATTTTGCATTCATCTCATAATTTTGCTAAGATTCATATACTGTGTTAGAGTATCTCTACTGGATTTTGGCTCACCCTATATGAGAAACAACTTTCAGGTGTTGATGAGCTGCCTCTGCCAAGGACAATCTTGGGAGGACTCAGAGCTTAAGGCTTCCCTTTCGATTTTCTTGTGTAATTATTTTTGATTAAGCCTCGGGCTTTACATGTGTTAAGTTTGAACTCATTTTGTTGTAAGAAAACATTGTCTTGGAAAGTTGTAAGCCATTAGGGCATTTCTTATTTGATTTCAATTTCCTTTTTACCATGTACTCATGACATATGCTATAGATCCAGGATCTAGGATTTGTGAATATATATTGCATATGCCATCTTTTGTAATGATCAAAACAATAATGAATAGAAGATATGAGATTGTTGGTCTATTGTGACATTATTATGTAATGGGTTAATGTTAACTATTTTTGGGGCATTACAATTCATTCTTGTCCTATTGTGTTTTCTGAGGTGCCGACTAAAGTCTTTTGGTGTTGGAGCGAGTCAGGGAATGGTGGGAATGTTCTAAGGTTGATTTTTTCCTCATTTGTAAGTTGAGTCTGCTCGAGCGATCCTCTTGTTGCTCAAGTAGAACCTGCAAGAAGAATGCCGCCTCAGCTCACTATAAATACATCTCAAACGTACTGAAGAAGATCATTCTGGAAAATTCACTTTTCAATACATATTATTTTCTTTTGTTTTTATAATGTGCTAATTTTCTTTGTTAAGGCTAAGGGTGAAACCCTAATATTTTCTTTATAAATATCTTATGAATCAATCATGGCTTTTAATGTTAGATTATTTTAATTGATTGGTTTATTTATTTAGAAAAGGTTTTTGTTCTATTGTAGACTCTGGGCATGGTAGAAGTTTGATATTCCCTGTAAATCAAATAATTAGATTTTTATGGTGTAATCAATTAGTGAAAATAATCAATCTTTTGAAATTAATTTTTATATGGAATAATTGTTTTTATCTTCCGATTGATAATACCCTTTGTGTATGTCTCAATTGAGTTATACAAATTGAATCTGAAATATTTTAAAGAAAGCATTGGTGGAGGATCCTTGATGCCTTAACACCGTATTATTATTATTATTATTATTTATTATTATAGTCACCTTATTTTATCTTTTAGCTAATTATTTTTCTCAGATTATCCAACCATTTCAAAAATTCATGATTTTCCTTCATTTTATTTGAGTGTTCAGTAATTATTTTGAACAAACTGATCCTTGAGGATTCGACCTCAGACTCACTGAATTATACTACTTCGCAACATCTTGCACTTGGGATTGCAATATTAAAGTCGCAACACTAGGCTTCAGATGGTCGACACTTGCCTTTTGCTATTTTCTTCCCTTTTGTTTCTGATTTTTGGGGTCAACACTACCCTTTTTGGGCGTCAACACTTGCTTCTTTTTTTTGCTACTAGTTTATAGGGTCAACACTAGGGCTGGAGGGTGTCGACACTTGGTCTGTTTATCAAGAAATGTTTCACCACTGTTTTTCAGTTTCTATATGACCCCTTTGGGTGTCGACACTTCCTGGAAAGTCTAGAATATTTCAGCCATGTTTTTAGCTTTTCTTTTGTGTTTCTTTTTGACTTTTCTTGGTTGATTTTAGGGCACATCACTTACATTTGGTCCTACACTATAAATAGAACCTAACCCATTCTTTTCTTTCCTCACTTATTTTCTTTTTTCTCTCTCTCTTTTCTTCTCTAATTCGTGAAACACCACCATCTCTCTCTAAACTCTAGATTTTCACGTTAGATCTTCAGATCTACTCACTTTGGAGAATCTTCTCCCCTTGCTCCTTTGAGATTAAGTGTAGAGCTTGTCAATGACTTCCTTCTAATCAGAGCAAAACATCGTTTTGCCACTTTTGGTGCTTTTCTTCATTTCTTCCTCTTTGCTTTGAGGTAGGGATTTTCTTGATCTGTTGTATGCTATTTAACTTTGATATGTTTTATTTTGTAAAGTAAATGATTTTGGAAAGCTAGGGTTTGATTTAAGTTATGTATTAGTGCATAAAAAAGGGGTTTTCTCTTGGATTTTACTTGGTTTTAGAAGAAAATGATATTTTGAGAAAGAAACTCCAAATTTTCTATGAAAACCTAGTTTGATTTTGAAGTTTTTGGAAACGATGGGTATTGATTACTCTTTTTGAAATATTGAGCTAGATGAGTAAACTATATTACTTTTGAAATGTGGAGATTCATGAGACTCTTAGTGAATGTGAATGTTGTTTATTAGGAATCATTCAGATTTTGGAAAAATCGTGGAGATTCTGAATTTTATATCATGTTGGATTTTAACATCATTGTTGTTATGCTTTAAACTATGAAATTTAGAGAAAACTGTTTTGGCTATCGGTGGAGGATAGCGTTGTCGTGTGTTAGAAATTGGATGTGATTTAGGCAA
The DNA here is from genome assembly GCF_004153795.1 of Camellia sinensis. NCBI lineage: Eukaryota > Viridiplantae > Streptophyta > Magnoliopsida > Ericales > Theaceae > Camellia > Camellia sinensis. Next base: position 568,093 of record NW_021026104.1, read on the forward strand.
TTAAACTGTTTATAAATCATGCATCTCATGAAATCATATCATGAATTTGTGAACTACATACATTATATTTTGGAAATGATTTCATTTTGAGAAAAGGGACATAAGATGGTGACTCTGTATAGGGGGTGTGGTTATGGTTAATTACTCGCGTGAGTGGATGCCTTCCTTCGGTCAGGAACTGGTAAAAGCCTACTTGCAGACACTAGTCCTGGAGATTTACGACATTGTATTTACTGTCCGTAGACGCGCCCGAACATCCCGAGAAAATCCCGTTTTGTTCATTAGGCTTACTACAGTTCGAACTCCATGTCACGGTTCGGAATCTAATCTCACAAAGTGCAATGTAAGATTGATAAATCACCAAAGAGTCCAAATCCGGCAAATCATTTTGAAAAACTAATTTTTTAGAAAGAAGTGCCAAACATGGACTGCTTTGCCAGATACAGAGTCGCCACCTAAATATTTTATTTTTGGGGAATTTAGGAAACCCTGACTCGTGCCTAAGGCCACGTGTCCGTCATCACCAAAGTTGCCTCGGCTCGGGAACTTGGGTACGAGAGGGGAAGGTCATGCAATGAGCACCCCCGCTTGCCCGATCAAAGATCGGCCTTTACTAACATGATATGTTGTTTTTGAAAACACATGTGCTCTTATTTCGGTTATTAACCTAGAATTACTATGTGATGCGCACAGCATACAAGTATAGACTGGATGGCCTAAGTTAGAACAAAACATCTCATGTTTGTTTTTGAAAGTGGTTTGCTACTCGCAAGTAGGCTAAAATGCGAATTTTGCCACCCTCAAGTGGGCTTAGAAAACATAGTGATTTGCCACTCTCAAGTGGGCTTAAAACTCGCAATCAATGAATTGTTCCAATTCAAGTAATCCAACCTTCACCCACAGGCATTCAGGCCGTTATATCACATAAGCAGTTAGGCTTATGGCAAGCATGCTATCATGGTAGTCACTCACACACATGCAAGGATACTAAAGCATAAACACTTACCGAGTACTCCGAGCCAAAACAAAAGATAGTTAGTAATCATGCATGATCCTAACTATGTCATAAGATTTGTTAAGTAAATTATTTATGAAAAAGATTAAGTTAATTGGACATATGTAACTCTATAACAAGATTATATTTATGTTTTAAAAATAATAATAAATAATTAATATGATTTTAATAATTTTTAAAAAAATAGTTAAGACATGATCAAGAAATTACGCATATTCAATTAATTTCATTTTTTATATAAATAATATATTTAACAATTTTATAATATAAACAATTCAAATTATCAAAATAATTTAATAATAAGGGTGGTTTAAGATGATCTAAATAAGTATACTTTTTAACTTTTTATGAAATATGGTCTATTTTGGAAAGTGGGTTAAAAGCCACTTTTCAACTTTTAACCCACTTCCCTCTCTTACAAAAAAGTCAAAAAAAATTAAAAAATTGTTTTTAACCATTTTTCCAAAATAATCCTATGGGTTGGGTATGGGTTAAATTTGAAGTGATATGATAGAGATGTGATGTGATTTAAATAAGATGATATGACTTAAATATGATAGTAATTTTTTAATTTTTTAATTTTTTTAAGTTATGACAAACCAGACCTAAATCTAATGGGTCATCGCAACATCAACCTTTATTTCTACTTGGGGATACTCTTTGCGAGAAAAATTATTAATTAATTTAAAGGTTTTATATAGTTGTAAATAATTATAAATAATTATGCTCCATATATTCCTTAATCAATTAATATAAAATTATAAATTTTTTTCTTTCTACCCGTGACCTAATCAATAACTTTTCATTTACTACGCTTGTCTTGTCTTTATCAACCACCAAACAAATTCCACCAAAAGTGCTCACATGCACGCACTCAAAAGGTGCACAAATTAGCAAGAGGCACGTTTGGAAGAAAGTGAGTCGACCAATTAATATAAGGGGAAATTATCAAAAAGCAGGGTAAATATTATAAATAAATAAATAAAAAATAGTTGAGAATTTTTGTAAAATGTATCTTTTGTTGTGTTTTTTGCAGACACAAAAATATTACACCCTCATATATTTATAAATATTATTAATTAATTTGTAATTTCCCCCAACATAATCAATAATTAAATTAGTGATATTTTACAAATCTAGAATCACTTATCTAAATTTCAGATGTGAGATGGATTTTTACAAATTTCTCTGTTATATTCTCGTAATCTTGTCAAGATCATCCATATAAAACATCACTTTCTTCTATATATATGCTTTCTTAGATGTGAACATTTACCTAGTTATCCAGAGAAAACATTGTACATTTTTGAACAGTAGTAATGGATCTAAAAAAAAAATAATTACAAGGACTTTGCTCTCAATTTGGTCGGAATACATCTAAATATGAGTCAACACCCTAAACTAATTTTCCACACATCTATGGTTTCTTGTCGAGAGAAAATCTACTCGTGTCTCTGTTACAATTATTGCATATCTAAGATTGATCCCTTTGTCCATGGAAAATCAACTTGCATCTCTGTTGCAATTATTGCATATTTAAGATTAATTCATCTTTGTTAGTCAAATTCTCTGTATGTAAATTTTTTAAAAATTCAAAAATCGATTATAAAATGGAAAAGTAACTCATAAATTCTAAATATTGATCTTGTGTTCCATTTGGTCCTAGTTTTTTTTTCTTGTGATCCATTTGATGCTCTCTATTATGGAAAAGACACAAGTGCCATTGAATTAATCACTAGCTTCTTTATGTGAGGTTTTTATTTGATATATGCTTAAAACTTGCCACGTTATGCGTGTGATTGGGTGACACATAACACAAAAATACACTAAGACTTTTTATACTTTTTGCTTTGTGGGTTGATGCATTGCATGTGACACACAGACCACTCTCTCCTCTCATTACCGGCCCGTCACGTTAGAGTGTTATATTTGAGAAAAGTACACTAAAGGGTTTTTAATTTTTTTAAAGTGTTACATCATACCTGTCACATGTCACGTTTGAGAAAAGTACACTAAGAAGTTTTTAATTTTTTTTAAAGTGTTACATCATACCAACCAAATTGTTTCATTTGAGAAAAGTACAATAAAGAATTTTTATTTTTTATTTTTGAAGGATCGCATTATACCCGTCACATTGTCATATTAGGGAAAAACACACTAAAGAATTTTTTTTAAAAGTTTTGGAGTGTCGCATCATACCCGTCACGTTGTCACATTTAGAAAAAGTACACTGAGAAGTTTTTAATTTGAGCAATGATTGAGACCCCAACCCCCACAAATCTGAACCACTCATGATGTGGACCCTACACATACATGAGTGAGCCTCATACATACATAGAGGGTCAGGATCACTTTGGAGATATGAGAGTCATCCCCAAAAGGGGTCCCAAACATTTTCCTTTTAATTTTTTTGGAATGTCACATCGTTAGAGTGTCATATTAACATCTGTGACATTGGAGTATATTTTTTTTAGAGTATCACATCATACTTGCCTCGTTGTCACGTTTGAGAAAAGTATTCTAAGGATTTTTTTTTTTGGGAAGTGCCACATCATACCCGCCTCGTTGTCATATTAGGAAAAAGGACACTAATTTTTTATTTTATTTTTTTAAAGTGTCATATCATACTCGCTACACTGTCACATTAGGGAAAGTATACTAAACAAATTTTATCTTTTTTGGTATAAAAATTTTAGAGTGTCACATCATACCTGCCACGTTATCACATTCAGGAAAAGTACACTAAAGAGTTTTTATTTTTTTTAGAATGTCACATTAATACCTACCACATTAGAGTATTATATCATACCAGTCACATTAATGAAAATGTATAACTGTCTGTCAAAACACTACCAAAATTAAAAATAGGATCACGCGGAAAGAAACTCTCCACTAATAGGACTTAACAGATCAATAGAAAAAAATTAGGACTAAATAGAGTATTTGTTTATGAGACGGGATTTATTAATAAATATCCCTTATAAGGTCACATGTATATGTGATGAAATTTACAAATATATATATATATATATTATTTATCAATGTACATTTTTGTATCTAATTTTATAATTTATTTTATTCTTTCTTAAAAAAAAAATTATATTAGGGCCGAGTTTCCAGTTCGAATTATAAGTCCTAATGAGGTGTAACACTTACGTGGCTCTTAAATTCAAGCGGACAACGCAGGACTATCCTAGTGGGCAGCCATGTCAGTCGGTTGCAAATTTGGGACCAATGTTTCGGACAGAGGAATATTATTCTTCTATAAAATGAAGATATTACAAACAAAAAAAAATATTCAATATCTTTGGTTTGAATTTTTTAGATTAAGTTTTTTGAAAATTGAATTTTTTAGTTTTCATTTTAGATGTATCTTACTTAGATGTATCTAAAAAGTAAAAAAATTGTGAAAAAATATTTTAAAAAATTAATAAATACATAAAAATTCAAGAAATGTATTGAATTCTCATTTTTTTTTTGTATTTTTGGTATTTATTGAAATTTTAAAAGATTTTTTTCACAATTTTTTTTTTATTTTTTAGGTATATTTATGTTAGTTATGTCTAAAAGGTAAAAAAAAAATTACTTAAAATATTAAAAAAATTCAGTAAAAACAAAAAAACAATATAAAAAATAATAAAGTAAAATTTTCTGAAAAATATTTTTGAAAAGCGGAACCAAGGAAACTGAATTGTTATTCAGCCTTAAAAATTAGACTTATTTTTTAAATTCAATAATGTAGCATTCTATTCAACTATTTAAATCAACTCTCACTCTTATTTATTCTCTAATAATTAATTAATCATCTTATTAATTTATTTTAAAAAATAATCTAAAAATAAACTTATATATATATATATTTTATCAAAAATCAAACTCAAAGTCAAGTCAGTACTATTCTTTTCCATATGGTAGGTTTCCAATGTCTAGTATGGACAACTCAATACAGAGTTTGGGGTTGCTGCTGCGCAGGTTGCACAGCAGCAACTGTTGCGTGCTTCATTGGGCCTATTTCAGGACCTAATTCGATAATCTGAACCCTTCACATTTTAGAAGGTATCGAGTAGAATATACCTGTAAAAAATTACGTCAATTGGATATCGTTATCTCTTTCATCAAATCACATTTGTATTGAATTTTATATTTCAAATTACATTTATCTTTTTTTTTGAAATACAAATTTGATTTGATGAAAAGGCAAACGATATCCGATTGACGTGATTTTTTATAGATATATTCTATACGATATCTTCTAAAATGTAAACAGTTCAGATTATCGAATTAAGCCTTGAAATGAGTCCAATAAAGCGCGCAACAGTTGCTGCTGCGCAGGGTGTACAGCAGCAACCCCAAACTGCTCAAAATACATGAGCATTTACTTTGGACAAGTTATTAGTCAAAGTAGTTAGTGCTATTCCATATTATCTTGTTGATTTCCAAGGCCTAGTATGGACAGCTCATGTAAAGCATTTGCATTGGACAAGTTATTTGGTAGGATTGTAAAAATGTTCCGCAGTCTATGGGCGGTCTGAAATTCATTCGCAGTTTGGGATTAATTTGACTTGAGCTTGGGTCTTGGTCGTCATTATGAAGCTTAATTCAGCCCGATCCATGGAGCCGCTCAAAGTCTGTCCCGAGACCCAGTGTCATTTTTAGTGAAAAATAATAAAATTTTAAGGGAAAAAATTAAAAATAACAAAAAAAATGTTTAGACTCACCCAAGCCTGAGCCTAGGTCCCAGGCCTACCGGCCCGGCCTGAATTTTGGCATGAGTCTGCGAGACTCGACATGGGCCAGGTTGGGCCAAATTTACACTCCTATTATTTGGTAGTGTTGGTCCATTGCTACGTAATATTCTGGGTGTGTTGTGATTGATAAAGAGTGTTAAAGTTTCGATTAGAATGTGGGTTAATTTTTTAATTTTTTAGATTTTTGGTTGTTTTAACTTGGATTAAAATAGTCTTGTTTGGATTGGACATTTTAGCTTTTTTCACTTTATAATAGAGAAAATGAAATAATTATGGTTTAGATGTGTCAACTTTTATCCTGGGATTAAAAATTTTATTTTATCTTTTTGTGACTATTTTAGCCCCAATCCATCCTTAACCCACATGCCAAACCAAGATTAGGAAATAATATGAAATATAATGATTTATGATAGGTTAAAAAAATAGAGTATTATTAAATAAGTTTTCCTTACTTTCTGCAATCAAGTGTGTGGACAGCTCAAAACTTGAGCAATTGAGGAGATGGTGATGGCGATCGGAGCGACCACGACAAATTAATGGGTTAGCTATTATGGCATTTTTGAAAATTTAATTTTTTTAAATTTTTTTATGAGATAAAAATAGTTAATAATGTGTTTGGAAATAAACTTTTTAATTAAATAAATAGTTGTGAGAAAAAAATAATTATTTAATGCATATGATATAATCTTTTACTATTGGGATTAAAATTTTAACTTTTTAACTTTTTTTTTTAATTAAAAAGTTAATACCCAAATCGGACCTATATTAGGAGTAAATATCATATATAACTGTGATATCATGTGACTATCTTTCTTTCTTTCTTTTTTTTCTTTTTTAATTTTTCGTTCAGATACCATGTAACTATCACATTCAATGAACAATTTTTTTTTTGAACATCCAATGAACATTCTCAATTAGAGTGAGTTGAGTTAGTGGAAGACATAGCGGAAGACATTGTTGAATTAGTGGAAGAGATGACTTTCCATCTAATTTCATTGGTGATTTTTTATTAACCAATGACACTATGTAAAATTGTGTCAGTCCTATATTGGTAGTGGTAGTGGTAGCGGTAGAGGAGGCGGTGTTAAGGGCTTTTTTAAGAAATATTTGGTCTAAATAAATTTGCTCCTTCGGTAACTACGAGGGAAAAAAATATTAACTTGTATTTTTTATCATATCAAACGTCAACTTGTGTAGGAAAATGGAAGTGAAAGGACGACCTTTGAAATATCACTACAACAAAATGATTCTTTAATAATAAAATTATTTCGTTTCCAATAGTAAAATTTTCGTCATCAAATTGATTTGTAATGAAATAATTTCGTTACCACATTCGTCGTTTATTGTTCGTTGTTAAAAGTACCTGGTGATGAAATTTTATTTTGTCGCCTATTATTGGTATTTGGTGACGAAACATTTCGTCGCTAAATGTTAAATAATTTTTCACCTATACTATTCATTTCGTCACTAGAATTAAATAAAATTTTATTTTATTTGTTTTCGGTGACGAAATATTTCGTCATTAAAAACAGTGATAGAACTTTTAGTGACGAAAATATTCGTCATCAAAAGATTAAAAAAAAAAAAAGACCCTCCAATGACGAAATTTTTTGTTAAGAAATATTTCAATTTAGTGACGAAATACTGAACATGTATGACGAAATTATTTGTTAGTATTAGAAAGTTTTAGTGACAACTTTTATCGTCGCTAATAATAAATAAAATTAAAAATTGTGCAGGAGGGATATTTGCAATTTATATATATATATATATTTCAATAAACAACCACTATGTATTTTAATAATCTATTCAATTAAATATCTAATACAAATCAATATAAAATTAAACTATTTATTCTCATAAAACAACATAAGCAAAATACATGTCTCATAATATCAAAAAAATTAATATATAACATCCAAACTATAACATCTATTATAATAAAATAAAAAACTACAACAACACAATCAAAATAACTTGTGCATTTTAATAACCTGTTCAATATAATATCCATTACAAATCATTACAAAAACCTATTCATTTGCATAAAGCAACAACATAGTCAAAATAAATGTTTGATAGTATCAACAAAAAGATAAGATTCATCACAATATAATCATAACCCATGACAACATAGTCAAAATACGTGTTTGGTAATATCAAGAAAAAGTAAAATGTGCTGGATACGTGTCCAGTAATATCAACAAAAATCTCTTGCTATACAGGTTACCAAATTCGTTCATCTCCAATCTGCCAAAAAAAAAAAAAAATTCAACAACAACAACAAAAGGTTAAGGTAACCATTCACTAAATATGTAAACATCCAACCTAGAAGAGAAAAAAAAATGAAAATTTCGAAGGAAATTTCAAACCAAAATTTACCATGCTTGTTTCATAAATTTTTACAACTTACATTAGTTCCCCCCAAGGTGTGCATGATGTTTCCGGGCCTTTTAACAACTATTTGAAGATTTCACTCCCTAATGGCCTATTTTGAAGCCTAAATGTTTTCCAATTGAGAGTCCTATGATTGTTCTGTAAGTTTTTACAACTTATGTTGATCCCTCCCAAGGTGTTCATGATAATTTGTAGACCTTTTCGTGCCTATTTAACGATTTTTCCCCTTGATGGCTTATTTTCATGCTTAAGTGTTGGAAATTTACAAATTTCAAAGTAGTTTTTAAATTGGCAGTCTCGTGTTTGCTCTATAAGTTTTCACAATTTACATTGGTTCCTTTGGAGGTGTTCATGATGTTTCTCGAGCCTTTTTGTGCCTATTTGAAGCTTTCCCCCCTCCCCAAGACTTATTTTCGTGCCTAAGCATTGGAATAGTGAAAATTTCAAAGTAATTTTCAAATCGAGAGCCACGTGCTTGTTCTGCAAGTTTGCACAACTTATGTTGCTCTGTCTCAAGGTGTTTGTGTTGTTTTCTGGGCCTTTATATGCATATTTCACTATTTTTCGGGGACCTTTCGTGCCTAAATGTCAAACTAGTTTTTTTATTGTACCCTAATTAAAGAAGAAAGTTTATACTAAATTAACATAGAAACATAATATACTAACCAAGAAGCTTGTTCGTCAGAATCTGAACTTTCCTCACTCTCAAAATTTCCCGTGATATCTTTCCTCCTCAAACACTTTATAATACTTTGTATCTTCTTTCTTTGTTTTTTTCTAACTTTTGAAACCTTGCAATTTGTTCATAATGTAAACTAGATTATGCAAAATATGAATTGATGTATGTGACATTACTAACATAGGAGACCAACCCAAAAATAAATTGAAAAAGTTAACATCTAGCACTATTAGATACCTGAGACTATGTTGATGACACTTATAATGAGTTTTGTGAAAGTTCGGTGAGAACCTTGATGGTTGAGGTTTCCTTTCATTTCAAGCAAATGACTCTACACAAAAATAATTGCCAAAAGTGAAACAAATGATAATGCAAAAATTAATAGCAAATTTACTTAACCATGACTTAATCTCTATATGTGTGTGTGTTTTATTTATTTATTTATTTTTTTTGTGTTGGGGGGCTGCTAGGGGAAGCATATTCAATTTACCTGATTGTCCATACTTAGGAATGTGGCATTTTCCATAATTTTCAAACATTTTAAATGCAACACCAAACTTTCTGGATCCCCAATGTCATTTGACTTCTACATTGAAAAGTAACTTTGTTCTAACTAACTCTACAAAACCAGTCAACAACCAAAAAAGCATAAATCCCATCTAATAAAGCCAACACCTGAATCATGGTGTATTTGTTTGCTAGCAGATTCATGCATAATCATGGAAAACATATATCAGAAACAAGATTCAACTATATATAAGACTGTGGCTCATAAAGGCTACTGTCACGGCCCAAACCTGCCCCTAAAAATTTGGATGTGACTGGCCTAATTCAAAGCCTTAACTTATCTATTCTGAATGCCATTTAAACTTAGGGCTTGAACGGAAGCGAAATAATAACAGAATAAACATTCATCGAGCTGTGACTATATGCCAGGATCGTGTAGCATCACTATATATATACACAACATTCTATACTATATACAAAAGACCCATGTGGAAGTTAAGTAGTAACAAACTTACATACATATCGTTTGATCCCAAAAGAAACAGCACGTGTAACCCTAGGGGATCCCAAAAAACATAACAAAAGAGTCAGTTATGGGTGACTCAGCAAAACGACTCAGTTTCAGGCTCCTGGGTTGACCCTGGGTTGACCCGCAAGCTGGTTACCTACAAAACATCCAGGAAAAATAGAGTGAGCAAGGCTCAGTGAATGATAGCAGTATAATAAACTAAAGTACAAACATGAGTCCATATTCACCGTTCATAATCTCACTTATTTCTTTTTCCGTTCCTGGATGGCCTCGGGCCCATATTGAACAGAACGGCCTTAGGCCCATCATAGTACAGAATGGCCTCAGGCCCAGCAGAATACAGAACGGCCTCAAGCCCAACAGAATACAACCGAATGACCTCGGGTCCATATTTCATATTTCAAGATTTAATGCATATCAAACTTATCGTTTATGACCCAAAGTGCTCATAAGAGTTTCCAAGATTTCCATTAATATAACAAAACACAAAATGTGAATAAAGCATGATAATACGCTACTATCACTCACTGTGATGTGGATGAACGCTGGTTCCATCCTGCGAATGCCCTACACACAGCATATAAATCAGAAGCGCAACATTACTCTTAGTTTCCTTTCAATTCTCATTTATTCGATTCGTTACGTTATATGCAATTAAATACATTATAGGAACATCAAATGGAAATATCAACACATTCAGAGGGCCGAGAAGGGCAAAAGAAAGTTCTGGAATTTTTAAGTCTGGGCTACACGTGCGGAAGTCCCCCGCTGCACGTGCGAAATGATGCGTCGCATGTGCGGGCCGCGCGTGCCTTTTTAGCAAAATGCATTCAACCTTCTTCCGTGTTTTCCACACGTGCGGTTGTGAGCCCCGCACGTGTGGCTGAGTCTTCCGCACGTGCCGCTATGGGCCCCACACGTGCGGTCGTTTGCCCTATTTTTCAGTCCGAAACTTCAACATTTCCAAGTGCACAAGGGGTAGTTCGATAGCCAAATTCAAGGTAGATACATACTAAAAACATAGCATATTAACACATAAGCATGTGATTGTAACCAATTAAGATCAAAACTTGCTCATTGGGCCTTTACATCTCCAATCCTTCATCAATTTCTCATTCTCACTATGTAAATATTTGTATATATATAGATAGACATGCATATGCATCATGTAAGCTCCAACACACAAAATAATGAGTTTTTAACTTATCATAAAGATCAATTTCAACCACACACACTCGAGAGAGTCATGATCACTTGTAAAATTGATTACTCACAATCAAACCCTAGTTTTCAAGGAGGGAAGATACTCCAAGTCAAAGTTTAATTCAATCAATTGAAGTGGAATTGAGGATTTATTAATGATCTAAGCTCACCTTAAGTTGGATTCTTCAATTGCTCCTAGCAAGTTTCTCAATCCCTAAATTTTGTTGATCTCCTTCTTCTCCCTTTCTTTCTTCTCTCTTTCAAGCTTCTCTAGACTTTTCCACTCAACTTATGTTAAGGAATGAATTCAAAAAGGGAGTTATATATAACACTTATATAAGCTTTTAGCTTCTAAGGTTGCCAAACGGGCCTTAACGAATCAGACGAAATAATTTTTTAATTAAACTTCCCAAAAGGCTCTAAAAATTCCTACTAACATGTTCGCATACTTAATTTCAGTTTATCGCGCCTCTACGGCTTTAAATTTCCACTCTACATTTTAATTTTAACAGATGTGCTCCAATAATTAACAGATAGATAAACATAATTCAAATTCCCACATGTAAGCATAATTTTGCATGAAATTGCACATTAAATATATAATTTCTCATAAACTAGAGATGTAAAACATATAAGAGGGTCGGGTTATTACAACTACATAGCTAACTCTTTTCATAAGTTATTTAAGAACGAACTTCTGGATACGAAAACAGCAAATATTTGTGTGAGGGCAAACAAATAATTTAGCAATCAAACGCCTTAAGCACGTGATGCAGGTTTACACACAGTTATACAGTGACACTAGCACCACCTTGGTGAGTTCTATAAATTATAACTAAAATGAATCGGTACACTATGACATCATATCCAGATGATACAAAACCTGCACCAAATCTCACCACACAATGAATTCCTAAGTCACTCAACCCACAAATGTGCCTCACACTCATCAAGAAAAATAGGTACTTGGGGAATCTACACACAATTTTGGTCTTACTACACTCAATCCACTTTTGCGAACCACATAATACTCAAACTCACAATACTCCCTCTTATACCTGCAATAGAAGATACACATGGATAGGCAAAAGATAAAATTAGTATAAACCCACAGATATATGGTCTCACACCACTCAACCCACATTTTAGTAATTCTCACAATCCTTAAATCCAGCTACACCTGAACAAACCAATTTATTTTATGTTATTTCTTCATGAAAGGTTGTAAGTGTTGAATTTACCCATCCTTTTTTACCTTTTAAATGTTGTTCTTTATCAAATTCTTACTAATGGAGTTCCTAAATTGATGAATTTACACATTTACAATCAATGAACATAATTTTCTTTTGTTTCCAAGGATATGGCCAAACCATTTTCATTTCCTAAGAGACTAAAACAAAACATTAGTGGAATAGTGAAGTTCACAACTCACATTGGTTGTGTGAAGCATGGAAAGAAGGAAAAATCTAGAATTTCACATGGAGTACACTCTGAATGCTTTATTAACTTGTTTAGCCTTATTCACATGGAGTACACTTTGAAAGCTTTACCACACTTGTTTAGCCTTATTAACTTGTTTAACCTTATTTGAGTGCTTTATTAACTTGTTGCTAGAATGTCATTAAATTGGTTAGAGAA
>NW_021026104.1:588002-599127 GCF_004153795.1 Camellia sinensis
ACCCTCAAACAACAAAACACTCTTAATAAACAATAAAGAGGGCCATCTAGCCACATGTTAAGCATGCTGTCATGGCAACATTCACACTCATGCGATATGCTAAAGCGGAAATACTTACATAGTACTCCGTGCCAAAACAAAGAACTTGTTAGCAAACATGCATGATCCAAGTCCATGTTAAGTGCCTAATGCATCGCATACAAAGTGTTGCTAGAATAGGCTCGGCTATCCTAGACATGTTATGTGAAAATGCACAATTATCACATATTCAATTTTTTTGATTTGAAGTACGAATGCAATTAGCGTGATGTACTGAGCCTAATGCATGTAATACAAAATGCATGAATGCACTCATGCATAGCATAAGGTATGCTGAATTTAAACATGCCCTAATCTACCACCGTATGCAGGTAAATAAAAGGGAAGAAAGAAGTGGGGTTGGAAGACATACACACCACCCACACATACTTATTACAGATTTACCCTCACTCGAAGGGACCGAATAAATATTACAAATTAATTAACTACGCAAGCTAACTAAATATTAAAAATTACCTAATTTAATTAACAAATTAAAATAGACTAAGAAAAGCCTGTTTTCCTTCCTTTCCTCCTCTGGAGGTTGTCAAAGCCTCAGGACTGATCCCTTGGACAGAGAGGATCACCACCGGCAGTGTGGTATGGCCATCGGCACAAAATTGAATCTGTCGGCAGAGAAAATGGTGCCGGTCGGCACATTACACTGCCGGTCGGCAGAGTATTCCTGCAGAACCTGCAACTCACAGCAACAGAGGGCAAAACAAAGCATGGCAACACAATTCAATGCATGTATGCACCAACCATGTCCCTTATCATTGTGATGACTCAAAGGGACATGTGCCTCGGTTCTCGGACCACCAATCACGCATTTCCATGCATGATGGCCCAAAGAACCAAGTATGCAACTTTGGTTTCAAATGCAATGCAAACCAATCAAACAAACTCCCAATCCCTATCACCCAAGTCAAGGGACAAGGAATGCATGCAAGATGTAATGCAACCTAGGCATACAAGCTAAGGATGCAACATGACATGGCAAAGCACTTATGCAAGCATACAAGCATACATATGGCAATGCAAATGGATGGCAAGATGGACTTATACATGAATTAGACAGCTCTAATAAGGCCTAAAACAGTGGCCATAAGTACTATAAAATGAAGGCTAAATGGCATGCACACACACATGCACATAAGACTTATACATGGATTAGGCAGCTCTAATAAGGCCCAAAACAGTAGCCATAATGCCCAAAAACGAAGGCTAAACATACATGCACACATACACATGTTAAGGCCCAACACTTAGGCACAAAGCAAGCAACATTCAAGCACACTTGAAAGAGGCAATCATGAACAATTGGCATGCAACGCGAGCTCTAAAATCGTGTTATAAAATGATGCCAAATCACACTAAACAAGACAAGCAAGTGCATGCAAGCATGGTCTAAGTACTTGAAGCAAGTCATGAAGCTTTGAATCATGTTTATCACAACAAACATGGCATGCATTAAACTACTAAAACAGATTTTTAACATGTCAAAACAAGGCCAAAGGACTCCTTAGATGGTATCTAAGTGGAGGCCAAAGGACTCCTTAGATGGCATCTAAGTCACTCAGATACAAAGGCATACATAGACACCAAAACATGGAGCATTGCTACACAAGCTTCCAAAGCATTAAAGAGGCATGCAAGGCAATCAAAAAAGCATGGATATAGGACTAAAATAACATATAAAGTGACTCCAAATCACCAAATCGATGCAAAGATGTCATGCTACACATGCACATACTCAAGAATAGCATGTAGGATGATTCCAAATCATCAAAACAATGCAAAGATGTCATGCTACACATGCACATACTCAAGGCCAACAAGCCCAAATACAAAAGAGCTATATAATGCATGCAAAAATCAACCCAAATACTCATGGACAGATCTAAAACATGGCAAAATAAGCACATAATCTTCACAAATGTAAGCCTAAAATATGCTCCAACAAAGGCTAACAACCTAGAACATGTTAAGGCACAAATAAGGCATTACATGGCAACTATGCTAAGCATGCATGAAGTTCCAAAACAAACTTGAAATCACGTTATATTATGAATATATAAGCATGAAAAACAAACCAAACATGCTCAACACACACTCAAGCATAGTGCTCCCTCAAGAGGCCAAAATATGCCCTTTTCAAGGACAACAAGGAGAGGGGGTGACCCCCTCCTTCTTGGGACTTCAAAGCATCATCTTCACCACTGAAATCCCTCAAGATTTCAGTGGTGAACAAACCTCAACACCAAAATCCCGGAGCTAGCACAAAATGGCTCAAAATGAGGCCTTTTGAGGCCTAAGGGTGGTCAACAACCTCCAAACAACAAAACACTCTTAATAAACAATAAAGAGGTGGCCTAAAAATACGAAGACATTTTTGTTATGTTTAATACCCACATAATCACAAATATACAGCATTCTAGAGTACTACTAAGAACAAAATCAATGCAAAAATGGGGGAAAAGGGGACTAGAATCTCACCCTTTGAAGACCCCTTCACAAATGGTGCTCCAATGCCTCTCCTTGAGCTTGAATCCAACACCAAAAACTTCAAAACACACTCTTTAGAACCTCAGCTGTCCAAGAGGAAGGTGAAACACTAGGTGTTTGAGTAGTGCAAATAGTGAGACACAAAACACCTAGTGTACAAATAAGAGGGAAAGAGAGATAGGTTGTGTATATCTACACCCTAACCCTAGAAAAACCCAGAGCCTTGTCTGTATATTTCCTCTCTCAAAAATGTCTAAAAGCTCTCCTTTTTAGAGACGTAGAGAGAGACCCTCTCTAATATGCCTCTTGTAAAGCTTACAAGACAAGCTTTGCAAGAGGGGTCCCTCCATACACGTGTATGGAAGGCGGAGCATACAACTGTCTAAAATATCTGCAAAAGCAGATGAACAGCAATCGGCCGGCCAAAAATGCCATCTTGGCCAAAAGGAGTGGCCGACCCAGCCACAAGACACTAGATGCCGCACCGCCAAATCCAATTACAGAGGCACATGGTTATGTTTGAATCCTTGCACTTTATGGATACTCACTCAACCCATAGACACCGCTTGGCTGGCCACGGCCAATATAGTTTTGCCGCCGCACTATTTGGTTGCCGGTCAGCACGTTTTTGGCCGGTCGGCACTCTTTTGGCCAACATGGCTTTTTTGGCCGGCCGATTGCGTGCTTCATCTGCTTTGCAGATATTTAGAACAGTGTGTATTGCTTGCTGCCCGCTCCATACACGTGTTAGTGTGAGGACTCCCTTTGAAAGTTGCTTTGTAAGCTTTACAAGACAAGCAATAGAAGGTCTCTCTCTAGCAAAAAGGAGAGCTTTTAGACATTTTTGAGAGAGGAAATACAGACAAGGTCTCTGGTTTTTTCTAGTTAGGGTTAGATATAACACTTCTTTCTTTCCCCATTTGTACATAGTGTTTTGTGGTCTCACTATTGCATGTAGGTTTTTTATTTGCATATAGTTTGTGCATGATTTTGGGTGGGTTGTGTATGGATCGCGTTGCCTCAAATGTGTACTTTTTGCTGACCGGCAACAAATAGTTGCCGGCCGGCAAACTATATTGCCGGTGGCAGCAAAAACCAGCCGGTGGCATCTAGCCACTACCGGTGATGGGTGGGGATGGTCTACAAGCCCCACCTTGCCTCTCAAGGGCAAGATGCAAGTGTTTGGTGCAAAACCAGACACTAAACGGTCGAGTTCGGGGATCCTGAGGCAAGGCGCGCGAGCCGAGACCTCCGGGAACTCCAAACGAACACAAACATGGAAGATCACCGTGTGTTCAAACGGTGACGTCCAAGCCTTGAGGACGGTCAAAAATGGGGTGTCTACAATTGTCATCCTCACTCTCTGATGGTTTATACTTATCATCATCATCTACCTCAACCCTAATTCCCTTTTCCTTTGCATTTGCACATTTGGATTGAACCACACTCACCAACGAATTTGTAATATTCTTCACTCCAAGATTGTTCATTATCTCATATTTCTCCTTGATTCGCTTATTTCTTTGTTTCTCATATTCTGTTAGCTTCTTATTTCTCAAATCACCTGGTTTCAGCCATTGTTTTTTGCCTTTGACCATTTTCTACAACTATATAACATAATTCAACTTTAATTGAAAAATATAGACAATATAACTATGCACCATTAAAAAAATAAAATAAAAAAGTAACATAAACATATAAAGTAAAAATTACATTAATTAATAACATCTATTCAGAAACAAATATAAAATAAAAATTACATATCATAATCCATATTAGGATCCATATTAACATCAGGAATGTCATGTTCTTCATCTCCTTCGTCATCTCCATTCTCTTCCATTATCTCATCTAATGACCCTACTGCCGAAGTAACATTGAATTCAACACCATCCTTACAATATCGAACAATTGGGTCAATGTCAATTAGAACAACATCAATAATGTTTCTTGTTAGAACACATTATTATTTTTTGAAGGATACAATAATTCTCCATCATTAGCTTCTAGAACATCAAAGGCACCCCTATGTTGCACCCTTTGTACGACATTCCAAGGTTCACCCAATTTGGTGTCATTCAGATAGAAGACTTGCTTAGCTTGACTAGGTAGAATAAACAAGTCAGATTGGTACCATCGACTTTTCACGTCAATGCTTGTGCAATATGTATCAAATCGTATTATTCTGTTTCTACTAGTATTACCGTGTTATACCATTCACACTGGAACAAAACAACCTTTTTTTTTTTATCACATATGTATTCAGATTCCAAAACCTTGCACAAGTGACCGTAGAATTCATGCAATTTTCCTTCGTGATCCCCTTGTGTAAGCACGCCACTATTTTGGCTTGCACGACGGTTGTCTAGATCTCGAGTATGGAACCGTCTGCTATTGATTATGCAACCTGAGTACTCTTTCACTAGCAAATTAGGACCATTTGCTAATGACCACAATTCATCGGTTACCTATGATGACTCTTCAACTCTCAATCTATTTATCTACAATTACATGTAACAAACAATAAGTAAATAATTTATAAACGACGAAATTTTATAAAACTTTCATTTTGTTTAAGTTGTAAATGTCGAAAAATTATAAATGTTTTACTCTCTGTTTGAACAACTTGGGAAATTCTTGTCGTTGTATATGGGTTATGTCATGTCTAGCTCGCGTTTGTAATAGATTTTTGTGTTCCCTACTAAAAAAAAATGTGATTACTATGTACCACTAATAAAAAAGCTAAGCATAAACATAATTCAATGAAACACATACTCCAAATACTTCTCTATCTTTGGGCTATTGTACAACACAAACCAATAAGCAATATCATGAATTTCTTGAGACATTTCAACATTCGTGTGATTAGACCAATTGGACGTGCAGTTTCTATGAATACTGTCAACCCTTGTTGACGTTCACCGCGATCTTCATTCCGTTCTGCTCGATTGTGCACGGTTTCAATCCCAATTTTTTTTTTAAAATCTGTTTCTTCATGATCATCAACAATCATCATCAACTTAAAAATAAAAAAACTTAAAAAAAAATAATCTGAAACACAAACACACACACAAACACATCTATCATCATCTTCATCATCAACAACTTGAAAAATAAATAAATAAATAAACAGATCTGAGTGATGATGAACTGGTGATCAACAACAACTTGAAAAAAAAACAAAAAACAGATTTGAGTGATGAAGTGGTCCTGCGACGGAGGAGGGAGTGCTTAAGCCATATGCCGTCGTCTAGGTCAAACGCCGGAGTTGCGACGGAGGCCGAATAGAAGTGGTGTTGTGATGGAGGAGGGAGTGATGTTGAAATTTGCGGCGGAGGACAGGCAGAGGCTGTGTTGTTTAGATCTATGGTAGAGGATGTGGTGGTGGAGGATCGACGGACTGAGGCCGAACAGAGCCGCCGTGGCCATTCTTAGGGCTGTGGTTACGGGGGTTCTGCGAGGAGAGAGAGGAGCCGCCGTGAGTGAGGGAGAGAGAGATGATGGTGATGTGATCCGTGGAGGAGGAGGAGAGATGTAAGGAATGGAGAGAGAGAGAGAGTAGATCTACTTTATGAGAGAGAGAGTAGATGGAGATGAAATCAAAAAAAGTCTAAATGAATAAATATATATATTTAAATGAATAAAAGATAGGGATGACCGGGGATATATAATATGTATAATATATATCATTCGGGGGGACCAACGGGCCGGGGCGGGCCGGGACTGAAACATGTGTCCCCATCCCCGGCCCGAATATCATCGGGGATTTTTTTTTTTATCACCATCCCCGGCTCGTCGGGGTATTTTTCGGGGAATAACCGTTATATTTGGGATCGGGGGGTCAGGTCCCCATCGGGCCGGTTTCAGATTGCCATCCCTAACCACTAATAAAAAAGCTAAGCATAAACATAATTCAATGAAACACATACTCCAAATACTTCTCTATCTTTGGGCTATTGTATAACACAAACCAATGAGCAATATCATGAATTTCTTGAGATATTTCAACATTCGTGTGATTAGACCAATTGGACGTGTAGTTTTTATGAATATTGTCAACCCTCGTTGACGTTGACCATGATCTTCATTCCATTCTGGTCGATTATGCGCGGTTTCAATCCTATCAACATACATTGAACAAAAAGTAATGCACTCTTTGACAATGTAAGCCTCGACAATTGAACCTTCTAGTTGAGCTCGGTTGGTCACAAACTTTTTTAATACTCCAAGAAACCTTCATGAGAGAACAAATTAGGAGTATAGTTACACATACAACACAATTACGCTCATTTACAAGTATAAGTGTAAAAAATATCTTTCAATTGGGTATATCCATCGATATTGCATGGGTCCTCCAAGAATAGCCTCACGAGGCAAATGAACAGCCAAGTGCATCATCACATCAAAGAAGGGTGTAGGAAGGATCTTTTCAAGCTTGTATAAAATGTGTATTATACGTTCCTCTAATTTCTCCAGTTTACTCCACCTTAGTGTCCTAGAGCATAGATCTTGGAAGAAATTGCCTAACTCAAAAAGTGTTGTACTAATTTCTTTATCCACGTAACCACGCATTCCAATGGGAAGAATTCTTTGTATAAGTACATTGCAGTCGCGGCTTTTTAGGCCTGTTAATCTACCATTTCTTGCATTCACTAATTTGGATATGTTTGTCGCATACCCATTTGGATAATTGACAGTTTTTAAAAATTCAAAGAAACCCTCCCTCTCTGCAAGTGTCAATGAAAAGCTTGCTCGAGGCTTAACATATGACCTATCGGGTTATTGTGTTAGCCATAGCTCTTTCTTTATACCCATATCTTTCAATTCTAACCACGCATTCTCTGTGTCCTTGTTCTTTCCATCAATGCCTAACATAGTTCCGAAAACGTTTTCACTAAAATTTTTCTCCACATACATGACATCAATGTTGTGTCGAAGTTTTTGCTTCCTCTAATAGGGTAGCTCATACAAGATGCTTACCTTTGTCCAATTAGGTGCTTGATGGGGCCTTTTCCTATTACTTGGATGCTTTCCATATATGACATATGTCGCGGTGTCCAACTGTTCTTGTATCTTTTCCACCAACAACTCCAAAGATCTCTTCCATTTCTCAATCTTACTATTGTAAGCCCTACTCTTTCGTTTTTTAGGGTGGTCCTTAGGCAAGTAACATCAACAGTTAGTGTACCTAGTCGGTCTTCTCAAATATTCAAAATATGGTTCATCATTGCAAGTGTATCAAGAATAATGACCCTTTGTTCTCCTCCCAGATATGTCACCAAATGCAAGCCAATCATGTATTGTCCACAAAAAAGTTGCACGCATTCGAAAAGTCTCATTGGTGGAGGCATCGTAAGTTAGTGCACCATTTGTCCACAACTCATCCACCAATGGTCGCATGTAGACGTCAATATCAATCCCTAGTTGCGATTCTCCAAGAATAAGTAATGACATCAAACAAAATGGATCCTTCATAACCAACCAAGGTGGCAAGTTATATGGAATGAGTATGATGGGCCACAAACTGTAAAAGTTGTTCATGCTCCCAAAAGAGTTAAACCTATCAACGGCCAACCCTAGCCTCATATTTCGAGGCTCCAAGGCAAACTCGGGATGTTGTGCATTGAATTCCTTCCACTCATCACTGTCAACGAGATGCCTCAATATCTCGTCATCCACTTGTTTGTCTTTGTATCATCTCATGTCATCAGCCCTCTTCCTTGACATATGCAATCTTTTCAACCTTGGTGTCAAAAGAAAGGACCGCAATACTTTATGAGGGTTCTTCTTACCCCTTCTACGATTGATCTTGTATCTAGATGTCTTACAAGTCGGACATTTATC
Source organism: Camellia sinensis (assembly GCF_004153795.1). Taxonomy (NCBI): domain Eukaryota; kingdom Viridiplantae; phylum Streptophyta; class Magnoliopsida; order Ericales; family Theaceae; genus Camellia; species Camellia sinensis. Next base: position 596,430 of record NW_021026104.1, read on the forward strand.
TAGTGTTGTATTCTTCTTCCAAAATAATACACAATCATTTATGCAAGCATCAATGAGCTCATATGACAAGCCCAAGTCACGTAGTATTTTCTTACCTTCATAAGTTGACTTTGGAACCAAATTTTCTTTCGATAAAATTCTACTTAAAAACTCTAGCATCATGTTAACTAACTTATTGCTCCAATGATTTGTTACCTTCATATTAAGCACCTCGATCACAAACTTCAACGAAGTATAATTTATACAATTCGGGAACACCTCACGTTTGGCATCAATCAACACCTTATCAAAAGTTTTTAGTTCCTTCCCTTGGGTTGTATCAGTCGATTCCCCTCTTATTCAATCTTCCACTCAGGCATCTATAGCGATTCTAGTTTAGACCTGACCTATTTGATATTTTGGATTCGGATTTTATTGTTGTATACAATTTTTCATGTCCTATTTCATCTTACTCTTCATTGAGTTTGGTTATCATTGTGTTTTGGTTGCGTCTGGAACAAGGCGGGAGTTAGTTTTTCAAAATGGTTGTTGCCCAGATTTTGGTTTTTTCGCTCAAGAAACACTTCCTGTGCTCAAGCGGTCTTTGTGAACTTCTAGTACTTTTGCAAGTCTGCAGAGATAATGGAAGTTGGTATTCTTCTCTCGAACGCTCCTTCTTGCGCTCAAGAGATGCTCGCTCAAGCAGTGCTTTTGGTGCTTGAGCGTGGGTCTTTTGTTTGCAACGAACACTCTGTAAGGAATTTCTTACACTCAAACACTCTCTCCCTTCTCTCTATCCATCCTAAGGTGTGTGCTAACTTGATCGTCGGAGGGTTTTTCCGGCCACACACCGCCGGGTAGCTCACCATTGCTTGCTCGCAGGTGATCGGACATCGACGGAGCTCGGAAGAAAGGAGTACGGGCTTGCCGGAATATTTGCTCCCCGTACAATTGGCGCCGTCTGTGGGAAGCTTGGCAGACAAAACCTTGTCTTCCAGGTTCATCTGATCGCCGTCCATGGCGAACAACGACGAGTTCCCGTTGTCCGCCAACGACGGAGCCACCCCGGAGTATACCCGAAGGAGCGAGGGACCTCCTGCCGTCCATCCAATGGCTGACTTGGGGACGCCCACTGGAGGACAGTCAGGGGACGCGCGGGATAAGCGCGGAAGGAGTCATGGTCATTCACGGAGTCCAGACGGTCACCGGCGGAGAGACTCCCACGCCAAGTGACTGGAAAGCAAGTTGAGGGATCAAGATGCTGTCATCAGGCGAATGGCGGCAGAGATGGAAGATCTCAAGCGGCATGTCAAAGGGAAGGGTGTAGCTGGAGTGGGTGACCACAGTGAGCGCACTCCATCTCGCCGTTCAGGCGGACAGAGTCAACGACATACTCAGTCCATATCTATCACCAGAAGTTACCAGGTTGGTGATTCCGACGTGCGTGTAGAAAAGTCTAGCGCGCAAGATAGCACCTACAAACCCTCACGTCCGGCGACGACGTCGAGATACTCTTATTCTGCTCAGTCAGAGGATCTACGGGCGGTATTAAAGGAGCGTGCTCGCCGGCGCAAAGCTCAGAGAATACCAGCTTTCCAGCGGCTGTCCTACGGGGTTGATGCCAGCGAGGAGGTCGGAATGCCTCCGCCCCGCCAAGCAGTGCCACTCTTTGAAGATATGGACTTGGCTAGGCTGAGTGCCACTCCTTTTTCCCTGGAAATAGAAACAACACCGCTTCCGGCAGGCTTCCACCAGCCTAAGTTCACACTTTACGACGGAAAAACCGATCCGTACATGCATGTGAGCCACTTCCGACAGGTTATGGCCGGACATCGGCGCAATGACGGACTTATGTGCCTAATCTTCCCGTCAAGTTTAGGCGAGCTGGGCTTAAAGTGGTTCGAGAGGTTGCCGGAAGGGAGCATACAAAGGTGGCATCAGTTGGCCGAGGCGTTTGTTACGCGCTTCAAAACCAACACAAAAACACCAAAGGAAGTCGATCACTTGCTAAGTGTCAAGATGGAACCGTGCGACACACTGAAGGCGTACAATTCAAGGTATTGGGAAACCTTCAACGAGATCTTAGACTGCCCGATCAACCTTGCTATCACGCAATATAAGCGTGGTCTCCCGGTCGGACATAGACTGCGGGACTCGCTTGCCATGCACCAACCGACCTCCATGGGCCAGCTCATGCAGCGCATCAATGAGCACATCTGAGTAGAGGATGATGCGTCGGCTTCCATCGTGAAGGCCACTCCGGTCGGAACAGACAAGGAGACAGCAGGCAAAGTGCACGCAGTCGGGCAAGAGTCCAGCCGCTCAAATGACTGAGCAGAGGAATCAGACCGAGGTTCAAATCGAAAAAACCGGGGTAGAGGACGTCGGAATGACCGGGATGATTACCCCCGAGATGACGTAGAGGACGCAAACAGGAGAATGAAGGCAAGGACTGGCATAACCACGGTCTTCAAGATTCCAATCTATCACATACTTAGTGAAATCCGAGACGAGGAGTATGTCCGGTTTCCTGCTAAGTTGGGCGATGGACAAAAGGGCTACAAACCGGGGGATCGTTGTACGTTTCACCGGGAGAGGGGCCACAGAACTGAGGATTGTTTGCCTCTGCGACAACACTTGGAAAAACTGGTTGCGGCCGGGCATCTGGACCTTTACATTGATGGCAGCGTGAAACCGAATCAGGCTCCGGTCGATCCCA
>NW_021026104.1:600670-622831 GCF_004153795.1 Camellia sinensis
GGGGACAGGATGAACCGAGAGATGCACCCACCACAAGGAGTTATTAATGTCATCCACGCATCGTGGAACCGTAGCGTGTTTTGCGGAACTCGGGCATGATTACAGAAGGCAGAAGCATATTGAGGAAAGTTTTGTCAGTACAGCCTGCCATCAAGAGGGGGAAGACAGAAGAGGAAAGACGTGATTAGGTTTTCACCTCAAGGGATTCTAGAGCGTATCCAGACGCCGCCCACAACGATTGCTCTTGTAGTAACCACTTACGCGTCAAGTAGAATTTGAATGCTTAGGTGAGATTTGATCGATCAGGAAGCATCGGTCGAGATCATGTATTATGATGGCGTTCAAACAGCTCAAACTCCGTGAGACAGACTTGGCTCCGGCCACTTCGCCACTGTTGATAAACTCGCAGCCGGAGTGGCTATTGGGAAAAGATTATCCCCCTCTCCTTGCCCGGTCAAAGCGCGGATCCATGGTCAAGGCAAGTGGGGTTTTGTGTGCTACAAGTGCCTTCAACGTACAACCTTATCCTTGGAAGAGGATGGCTTCACGCCATGGCAAGCCGTAGCATCGACCTTACCACCAGGTGATGAGATTCCCTCGGCTATGGGGGCAATCGAAGGAGATTTGGGGTGATCAGGTCATTGTCCAAGCAATAGCTTCGTGGCGGTCAATGGGAGCCGCTGCCAAAGGAATTCTGCTTCAAATTTGATCGAGGGACGAGGACTCGGAGTGTCTTGGATGATGTTTGGCCCAACCAAAGCGAAGACAAGGCTGTTTGAAGAATTGGTGAGGTGCGGATTGATGCCGAGCAGCAACGGACCAGATTCTTCTTGCCTCGCGTTCAAGTCTCTCGGCCATGGAGAGAACCGAGATGAATGAGGTTTTTGATGGCGAATAATCGAAGTCTTTGCATTGGTCGCCCTACGACATTGCCTGCGCCTGACCCAAGTTTTATCTGCCATTCACACTTAATGTCTTCCCTGGAGCAAAGCCGTCATCCAGCGAAACAAGGAAGATTCGGCGCTGGCATTCACGCCGACGGCGTAGTAGCAGACGGAGGTAAAAGAACTGCTTGAGGCACGGAGCAATACAGGAAGTGCACTACCCTTCGGTGGATTCCAACACGGTTAGTGGTTGCCTAAGAAGAATGGAAAGTGCGAGTTTATGTGTCGACTACAAGACAGTCAACCGAGCTTGTCAGAAAGACAGCTTTCCCTTTTTTGCCGCGCATGACCAGCTAGTGGATTTTGACGTCTGGACACAATCGGCTCAGTTTTCTTGGATGCGTACCGCGGCTATCCACCAGATTGCCATGCATGGCCCTGAACAAGCAGATCACCTCTTTCACGACTCCAAGGGGACTCTTCTGCTATCGAGTTAATGCCCTTTGGTTTGAAACGCCGGGGCAACCTTTCAGAGGATTGGTGACCAAAATGTTTGCTCCTTTTGCTCGGCCGGACAATGAGGCTTACATCGATGAATATGGGTTGGTAAAGAGCCGACATGAGGCAAACCATTTGTCGACTTTAGCCGAGATGTTCGCCATTCTGAAAGAAGCACAAGCTGCCGCTTGGAACGCCTCGAAGTGTTGCCTTTGGCGTGGGATCCGGGAAATTTTTGGGATTCTTAGTTCACGAACGAGGCATCGAAGTAGACCCTACTCAGTATCGAGTCTTGCAAGGTTGAAGCATCCAGCCGGCTAAGGACGTGCAGCATCTGGCCGGATGGCCGCGCCGCTTAATCGATTTTATAAAGCGAGTCATCAGATCGCTGCCGCCCTTTCTTTCAAGCATTGAAGTCAAAGTTCTCATGGGATTGACGAGTGTGACCGAGCTATTGCGCGAGCTCAAGGATTATTGTCTTCTCCGCCGCTGTTGCGTACCACCTGAGCCAGGTGGAGGAACTCTACCTTTTACCTTGCCGTTCTCCCAGCACGCAGTAAGTGCTGGTTGTTAGTCCGGCGCTTGAAGGAATCAAAGCACTCCCAATTTTTTACGTAAGTAAGACCTTGCTGCCGGCTGAGACGAGGTACTTGCCGCTGGAAAAGCTTGCGTTGGCACTGATGATGGCTTCGAGGAAATTTGGCACATTATTTTCACGCCCATACCATCGTCGTAACTGACCGAGTTTCCCCTCAAGGCCATGTTATGGAACGCGCCAGACTTTTCAGGCCGAATTTTGAAATTGGTGCGGTCGAGTTGGACAGTTGCGAAATGTTGAAGTTTTTAGCGCGCCACCGCAATCAAGCCCAAACCTTGGCCGATTTTGTTTGGCCCGAGTTCTCACCGGCCATCATCCGGTATTGCCCGCGATCACATTGCCGAGGCAGATGATGAGAACGCACGCAATGCAACCGAGGAAACAAGCAGTTGAAGGAGGTCGCGCCGCGGAGTTAGCCGCGCACCATCGAAGCGTTCCTCAATTTGCACGGTCATACACCCGGCGATGCGATGACGGATTGGTGCTATCACCCCAACCCATCCACTCTGTCCGGATACCGCATCACCAAGGGGGGAAGAAGTTGAACCACACGCTCAGAACTTGATGATTCGCCTACGGACTTGGGCTTCCAAACCAACTTGCTGAGTCCGGTGCCGAAGCATCAAGGGGGCAGGAACTGGTTCCACACAGCTCAAGAACCTTGCGGCCGCGCTTCACAGCCGCAACCTGATGATTCGCCTACGCCGACTTGAGCCTTACAGAACAACTTGCTGAGTCCGGTGGTTGAATCACCAAGCGGGCACTGGCCAATTTGAACCGGGTCAACACCGCAAACTTGACACCGCACAGCACCGAGCAGTGTTGATCCATTGCCCTTCGCAACTCTCAGGACCATACATGACTTGTTGAAGCCTTTTTTTGTGGGGGACATGTGCGAAGCTTTTCGTTTGATGGAGCGTTCCAACCGCCATAGGTGCCGGCCTAGGTATTGTTCTTATATCCCCGGATGGCCTCACCATTGAACATTCTATAACGCTTGGCTTCCCGGCGTCAAACAACGAGGCAGAGTACGAGGCACTTTCTCGCCGGGCTCAAGGAGCGCAATTCAAAATGAAGGCTGCCGAGCTCCTGGTATACAGTGATTTCCCAGGCTTGTGGTACAAACCAAGTTTCTGCGGATTTATGAAGCCAAAAGAGACGACAGTGATGGCCAAAGTACCAAGCTCTGGTCAGGGAAACATATCAAGCAGTTTGAGGCATATCAGAGTCCAAACAGCAATTTTGGGCCGGGAAGAAAACAGCACGGGACTGATGAAACTAGCCAGGCCTCGACTTCCATGGTAGATAGCACGACTCCAAACCCCCTGTTGATTGACTTTCTTCCGCGGTCCGAGCATTGAAACACCGGGCAGACGGATGTATTCTGCGCCGAGCTAGGCCCATTCATGGATGGACCCCTTGATCTTGTTCCTCAAAGACCGGAACTCTTCCACGGACAAGAAACTAGCACACAAAATCCGGGTGAAGTCAGAGCGTTTTGGCTCTCTCCATCTGACGCGTTATATAAGAAGTCCTTCACCGTCCTTATCTAAAGGCGTGCACCCGAATAGTTGTGGAGGCCTTCTTGTACGGAAAATTCATGAAGGCCAATTTGTGGCAAGCCACATAGGAGGGCAAGATACCTTGGCCTTACCGTGCATTTCCCAGGGCATTGGTGCCGCTTGCATTGCAGGGCCGACGCACAAAAATATAAGTTCGCAAGTGCGGAAAAAATGCCAGAAAATTCGTCATCAGATCCACCAGCCTGGCCAGGGAACTCTTCCCCTCACCAGTCCTTGCCCTTTCGCATGTGGAGGCTAGATATAGTGGACCACGCCAACAGCACCGGGCCACCGGAAACCATCGTGGCCACAGAAACACAAGTGGGTTTAAGCTGAGGCCCTTGGCAAACCACAAAGTAGAAGACGTAAGCGAGTCTGCAGAAGTGCTACGCGCTGTTTGGCGTCCCCAAGATTGATCTCTTGACAACCGGCAGCCCAGTTGACGGTCGCCTACAGAGGATTTTGTGAAGATCTTGAAGATAGAATTCTACAACTCCACCCCGGCCTAACCCGCAGTCCAAGGTCATAGCCGAGCACTGGAACGAAGGACTTTATACTGAGGGAAAGAAAACTGGCTGGGAAAAGGCTAAGGCAAAGGCTGAGGAAATTACCTAGCGTCCTTGGCATATCGAACAACCCCGCGACGTCGACCGGGATCTCTCTCTTTAAAATGTTGATGAAAATAAAAAAAAAAAATGGTTCAATTTTGGTGTGGCTTTGGAATATTTGAACATTTGTTAAAATCACACTCACACTGCAAATTTGAAATTAAGTATTCAAATTTTGTAATTAGCCCTCATTTGGCATTCAAAGTTAGGAGGTTAAAAGGATAAAATAATTATAAAAAGACAAAAAAAAATTAAAAAGTCAATAAGACTAAATGTCACATAAAAAATCTAACCTAAAAGAGACTTTTTTAACTCAAACTAAAATAATCAAAAAAATTAAAAAATCGAAAAACTAATCCACTTCCTAAACAAAGGCTTACTTTTCAATTTTGCAATTGGTAGTTCTTAATCGAAACTTCTAGGTCCACAAAACATGAAGGAAAACGTGGGCGAAAATAAAAGGGCTGATCTCCCATCCACAAAGTGGATTGGATGGTATTATTAGATCCATGGGATCTATCACGAGTTTTATTTCGATAATCTGAACCGTTAATATGTAGAGCTCATCAAATATTTTGTTCCTGTAAAAAACTTACGTTAATCAGATATCAATAACTACTTGATCAAATTAAGTTTTTGTTAACAATTTATTATAAAAATTATATTTGCAGTTGACAGATATATGATTTGATCAAGTAGCTATTGACATCCGATCAACGTGATTTTTTGCAAGGATAAATTACTCAACGAGTTCTACACATTAAACAATTTAGATTATCGAAACAAAACCTATGATGAGCACCCATGGACCCAAAAGCATGCTCCAATCTAATTACGAACTAAAGAGAAACCTGACCAAGATAAAAATAAATGGTTCAATTTTGGTGTGGCTTTGGAAGATTGAACATTTTTAACTTCCTAGATAGGCAAGAAATTTTCCTTAATTCACAGTGGCTTTAAACACACTCATACTTCAAATTTTGTAATTAGTTTTCAATTTTGCAATCGATAATTCTTAATTAAAAAGTTCGTTGTTTTGGAAAGAGTAAATTTCACTCTATTTGATTGGGGTCGAAGATCTCAACTAGAGAATTTTAAAAATACAAAGTTTACTAAAAATAAAATTTTAAAGCTTTTAAATGATTGCAAAACTAAACAATGTACTCTTGAGAATATTTTGGTTTTAAAAAGCCTCTAAAATTTCAGAGGAGTTGAATTAAGATTTTATTATTTATTTTTTTTTTTTTTTTTTCTTATATTAATCAAAATCTTTTAATCGGCGAGTTCTAGCCAAAAGTTGTGCCACTGAAATCAAATAATCTCCAATCACTATCACACTAAAAGCCAAAATTAAAAGCATTGTCCTATTATTTATATTTGGGAAATTCTCCGCATAAACATGTAAAATAAAAGACACGTTTCTTTGGGGTGTTTGGCAAGAAAAAAAATAGCGTAGTTTAGGCTAAAATTCACAACAAGACAAAATAGGCTAAAATAGTTAATAAGACAAAATATCACATTAAATCCATAATTATTTCACTTTTTCTCTCATAAACATCACATCCAACCACAAAAAAATCAAATCATCTTCCCAAACACAAAAATTTTAGCCTACTAAAATAGCCAAAAACTAAAATAGCCTACTAAAATAGCAACTTTCCAAACGAAGCCTTTGTTTTTGTTTTTTTGTTAAAAAATACAAAACACATTTTATTTTTATTTTTTTGTTGAAGAAACTCAAGTGATGGTGCTTTCATTTTCTTGGTAAAATATATATATATATATTCAGAGTTTCAAAAAAATCCTATAGTGGGGTGTTTGGAAAGTTGACTATTTTAGTAGGTTAAAATAGTTATTTTTGGCAATATGATTGATTTTTTTTGTAGTTGAATGTGATGTTTGTAAGAAAAAAAAGTTATATGATTATGAGTTTGATATGACATTTTGAATTGTTTTGAGAAATAAGTTAAAAACTATTTTTTTTTAAAAAAAACATGTAAAAAAAGAAAAATGTGGTTTGACCGTTAAAAGTCAAAAAGTGACTTTTAACCTTTTATCCAAAAGAGGCTAAGGCTTTTTTGACTTTTGGCACTAAAATAGTATTAAAAGACAAAATAAGCTAAAATAATTAATAAGACAAAATATTACATTCAACCCAAAATCATTTTCAAAAAACCTAAGTGATTCGTGATTAGATCAAGATTTAATTATTCAAATTCCCAACTAATTAAAACTCATAATCTAAATTATCAAGCACGTATGAAAGTGATTTAGATTGTTGTTTCAGAACACAATAAATCGACACAAACAATTTTTACGTAGAAAAACCATAATTGAAGCACCTTCAATTGCGACAAAAAAACCGCGGGCGAAACGCTACAAATCAATCCACTACTGAAGAAAGAAAGATTACAAAGATACCAAACAAATTACCCAAACGCTTCCAATTTGTCTTCAAATCTTTTGTATATCTTTCACCGCAACCTTCGTCTCGGAATTGATTAGATTGATGTTGAATCTACAACATCTACTGTCGAATCAACGACTGCACACAACATGAAACTCCTTTAATTATCCTGTGCTTGAATCTTCGGATTCTACCGAAGAAGAATACTCTCAAAGAAGATCAAACAAGCTCCTTGGTGTGTACTTATAAGAACATGAGTTCAAACTCAATTAAACATCAAGGAAAACTGGAAAAATATCCCCAAAAGAAAATCCTAAAACCCTTAAAGAAGATCTAGAAAACATAACCTTAGATTTGGAGCATCTTGAGGTTTTATAGAGGCAGAGATCGAGAGGTCCACTCGAGCGTGGGAATGAATGCTCGAGTGGGGACTCTATATCGCGTGTTCTAAACCAGGGTTCACGCTCGAGCGTAAGATCCCACGCTCGAGCATAAAAACACACCACTTAGTATATTTTGCAAACGAGCAAAATACTGTGAGGGTGGAATCTCCGCTCGAGCACCACTTTCCCCGCTCGAGCGGGAAGACCAAAAACAAGAAAATTACAACTTAATTTAAACCTAAGTTTGTCCACGAAATTCGACAACAAGTAGGGTCCTAACAATCTCCCCTTTTGTCAAATCCCGGACAAAACTGTTCTAAACAATTTTCCTAACAAACAAACCCCAAAACATACTAACTAACACAATCAACAACCTCAACATTTTAAAAAAAAAAAAAAAAAAACCATTACACAAAAACCACAAGAGTTGAATGCTATGAACACAAAAGAGCTGAATGCTACGAACATGAAACACTTAATCCTTGAACAAACCACCTGTGAAAATAACCATACAAACCAAAACTGTGGAACTGGATAAATAGCCAAATATATATATATATATATATCTAAACAAAAATATCCCAATATCCATGAAACACTAATATCTCAATATCCAAGGAATGCTAGCCATCCAAAAATAATAACCATGCATGCATCAAGTATCATCAATTATCTCTAACATTCATCTCTAACATTCACTCCCCCTTTTTGTCCAGGAGGAAAACATAAGAAAGAATCAAGAGAGAAAACTGTGTAACAAAAATTAAGAGATATCACTGTGCAAAAAGAATACTAGCCAATAAAACAGAGATCACTGAGTTGGTGGCTGTGGAGGTGACTGCAGCTGTGGAAGAGACAAAATCTGGGATAGATGAGAAGAGGACTGAGCAACTGACTCCTCAATGTACCGAGATGAGGCCTCCAATGCTGTGAGCCGAGCATCAGCAGTAGTCTCAAGATCAGTGAGCTTGGTCTTGAAGATATCCATCTGGCCCTCTAGATGATCAAAATGAGAGACCATGGACTGCTTGAACTGACGGAGCTGGCCTCGGATAGTACGAACTGGAGGAAGCTGCTCCCCTTCACCGGCGGCCTCACTTGCAGCAGCCGCATCATACTCTGTCTTCTCGGCCATAGCAGTATCCCCTGTACTTGTACCTGAACTACTCAAACCAGAAGGGACCCCCTTGACATGAGACTGACTCTGCGAGATAGTCTTTTTGGTGAAAAGCCAGGAAGGAGAAACAAAGTCATCCTTATCAAAAGAGGGAACCTCAAACTTGGCGAGAAGCCGGTTAATGAGGCAACCTTAAGGAAGACCAAGGTTATTGCGCTCAAAAGTAGCAACCATTTTTTGAATGATCAAGGTGGCAAGGTCAATAGAGTGGTAGTGAGCAATGCAATAAGGGCAGAACCTTGTTCTTGATTTATCTCGGAGCTGTGGGTGGTCACAATGATATTGACACACACGATAAGATTGAGTAAGCAAAATTGGGGAAGGAGCTCATTTTACTTGATCAAAGAGCCCGGGAGCCACGAACGAGATGTACCACACAAAGCAGTGGCCACCTCGTTGAAATCACATGTGGATTGAACAGGGAAAGGATAGAAAATAGGAAAGACTTTACTAATACCCAAAAGCTCACGAATAAGGTCAGGAGTAACAGTTATAGACTTAGACCTGACCTATGTTTTGAACGAAGGACCAACATCGTCAAGCCCCTCCATATTACAGTAAAATTCCCGTACCATATCAAGATTTTGACGGCCCGAGAAGGAAATAACCAACTTCCCACCCAAAGGATCAAACAGTGGACGAATGTGGATGGATTCAAAAGTGTTTGGTTGGACATTGCGTTCAAGATGAGCAGTCCGTGAAGGATAGGACTCTCTAAACAACTTGGCTTTGTCAGCCGAGGGAAACCGGTCTGTATTAAAAGAGGGACGAGAGGCAGTGGACTTCTTACGCTTAGAAGTGGACATGATTAAACCAAGAATTACCCAAATGAAATAACCACAAATCCCCCCAACCCAAGACAAGAATTAAAACCATACAACACAGAAACAAACCATTAGTAGCAAAGTCAAATCTATCAACATTAAACAGCCAAGAACAGTATGAATCAATATGACCAACCCTCAATGCGATCACAATATAGCATAATGCAGATTAGAATAGCCAATGAGAACATAGTGACCATAACCAAATAACTAGATAGATAAAATAAAAAAATCACTAGAACATAAGGCAGTGATCATACCAAAGGCACAACTCAATATTCCATAACTCAAATCACATTGCAACCAAAAATACCCAAACCAATCAGACCATAAACAGAAGTAGACAAGACACACAAAACTCAACCAATACGAACAAGTATGGATAATGAAAATGAGAAGAACAAGAGACAACCAAAAAAACAAATAAAGAGAAGGAAATAAACAAAATCTGAGAGATACATACCTGAGACGACCAAGAAATATGAGAACCAAGGTACTGAAAGAAGCACACCAATCAACAGTCCAGGGGGAACGATCACAGAGTCGCCAAGGAGCCCTAGGTGAGAGAGAGCTCGAATTTGGGAAAGAAATTGAACTGAAGAGACGAGGGAAGGATTTTTATAACAAACCAGTCCACTCGAGCGTGGGTTTTAACGCTTGAGCGTGCACCAAAACACGCGTGGCTACGCTCGAGCAAGGAATTGGATGTTTGAGCGCCAAAAACAACTTCTCAGAAGTTTGAAAAACTCTACAAAAAGTGCTGGAGGGATGAAAACTATGCTCGAGCGTGAGAGTTTTCGCTCGAGCAGGGACAAAAGAACTCTAAAAACGAAAACACCTTTTTTGAGCAAATAAAACCAACTCGTACTGAGGAGTGTGACCTGTAACAAAACAAAGGTGAGCATAACCGCAAGACTGTGATACTAAGATGAGATAATCCACAAACCATGAAGCCTGCAAACTTGCAAATTTTGAAATTATGAACCACAAAAATTATGAGCAAATCAGATAAAATTTAATCAATGATCATAATCTACATGAGAATGCAGAACTCAAAAACAAACATGAGAGCTCACAAAAAGAAAGTGTGTGTGTGCAATCCTTGAGAGGCCATAAAGCTAGAGTTAACCCTTGAAGTGATCGGATGGCTGGACCTCAGGCAAGAGTAGCGAAACAGTATAGAGAAAAGTCAAACCACTAGGAATTAAGGGGTATTTGTTGAGTAAGCGTGAGGCTCCCTCTCAATCAATGAGTCCCTTTTTTTTATATTTATTATGAGACTTTTCTTTTCTGTGGGCACTCGCTGGTGGCTTGCACGCTCAAGAGTATGGAGATCAAACTAGAGAAGCATGAAATCAGAAAGGATGACTTGGTTGGTGCCTTTGAGGTAGCCTTTTCCTAATACCCGGACTTCAATGAACTGAGGGAGGAACCATGAAAGTGAAAAATGATGGTAGATGGTTAAGAGACTCAACATCACCCATGATATACCAGTATAGGTCAATTCCTCCAATAATGTAAAAGATACACTGTTAGTGGTCCATAGAGAACTTTGATCACTTGTGCAGAAACCCCTGCAACAGTTTATCTCAAGAATGTGTACAGAATGAGATCATGAAGTCAATGAGCATGGGCATTCAGAATGAGCTATGAGCAATGAAAAATGAAATCTATCAAGTAGCATAAGAGGTGTTCATATTTTTCTAAATGCAGGGATAACAGGAATCAATGAGAATGACATTATAGCATTCAAGTACACATAAAAGCAATCACTCACACCCCCTCCAGTAACAGGTAACACCCTAGTAACTAAGCACTACACCCAAGGTCTTTCTAAGGAACTCAAACCTAAGAAGATCAAAGGGTTTTGTAAAAATATCAGCTTTTTGATGCTCTGTAGGTACATGTTAAAGAACAACAAGGCCTTTTCCCACTAACTCTCGGATAAAATGATAACGAATGTCAATATGTTTAGTGCGAGAGTGTTGGATACGATTTTTAGAAATGTTAATAGCACATGTGTCATCACAGAAAAGAGTGAGAGTGTTCTGATCAATTCCATAATCATGAAGCATTTGCTTCATCCACAACATTTGTGCATAACAATTCCCTGCGGTAATGTACTCAGCCTCAGCTGTCGAAAGAGAAATGGCATTTTGCTTTTTTCTATACCAAGCGACCAAATTATTCCCAAGGTAAAAACACCCCCCAGATGTGCTCTTACGATCATCAGTACACCCTGCCCAGTCGGCATCAGAAAAACCAGTGATTTCAGCTCTAGTGTCGGTCGAGAACCAAATCCCATAACCCAATGTCCCATTTACATACTTAATGATGCGTTTGACAGCAATCAGATGAGACTCTTTAGGACAGGCTTGGTAACGGGCACAAACACCTACACTAAATGCAATGTCAGGATGACTAGCTATGAGGTACAAGAGACTCTCTATCATACTCCTATAAAGGGTAGGATCAACATCAGTACCAGAGAAATTTTTGGAAAGGTGAAGACGAGTGCTCATGGGGTGCGTGCATGTTTGGCTAACTTAAGACCAAACTTAGACACACGAGGTTTTGGGCATACTTAGTCTGAGAAACAAACATACCCGAAGGAGACTCTTTAATTTGAAGACCTAAGAAATATGACAACTCTCCCATCATGCTCATCTCAAACTCATGTGTCACGTAATCCGAAAAGTATTTAACAAGATGATCAGCAGTGGATCCAAACGCAATATCATCAACATAAATTTGTGCAACAAGTATATGAGACTTAGTATGTTTCACAAATAAAGTCTTGTCCACACTACCCCTTTGAAAATCATTATCAAGAAGAAAGGCAGTGAGTCTATCACACCAAGCTCGAGGGGCTTGTTTCAACCCATACAAAGCCTTGTTTAACTTGTAGACATGATTTGGGCATTTAGGGTCCTCAAACCCTTTTGGTTGCTCAACATAAGCCTCTTCTCTCAAGTATCCATTCAAAAGGACACTTTTGACATCCATTTGAAACCAAGAAAGCATGCAACACCAAGTAAAATATGAATAGATTCGAGACGTGCAACTGGGGCAAACGTCTCATCATAGTCAACACCCTCTACTTATGTGTAACCTTGAGCAACCAACCTAGCTTTATTTCTAACCACAGTACCATTCTCATCAGATTTATTCTTAAAGATCTACTTGGTACGTATCATATTCATGTCTCTAGGTCTGGGAACAAGAGTCCAAACATTGTTACGTTCAAATTGACCTAATTCTTCATGCATAGCATTGACCTAACTATCATCTAGTAAGGCCTTTTTTATATTCTTAAGTTCAATTAATGAAACATAACACATATGAGATACCTCATCCCGAATTTGTCTTCGGGTTTTCATTTGATTCGAGACACTTCCAATCACCTGTTGAGCTGGATGATTCAGTTTCACCCTTACTGATGGTTTAAACACTGGACTGGTGGTGACAGAAGCATCAGAAGTGGTGTCTCTCTATGCACTTTTTGGACTCTGACTTACCTGAGATGTTGGTGCTATCTCAACTTCTTGTGCTTGGACTTCAGCTTCTCTTTGACTTTGTGGATCAGTATCCAGGATTGGAGACTCACCATTTTCTTCCTCATTTATCTCTGAAGTAGGAGAACCTGTGTCATCTATAACCACATTGATCGATTCCATTAAAGATGAAGTTCGCAGGTTATAGACACGAAAAGCTCTACTAGTGTTGAATACCCTAGAAAAATACCTTCATCACTTCGGGAGTCAAATTTGCCCAAAGGCTCTCTTTGAAAATGTAACACTTACTCCCAAAAGTTTTGAAGTATTTTACATTAGGTTTCAATCCCTTCCACAATTCATATGGAGTTTGTAAAGTGTCGTGCCTTAAATACACACGATTTATGACATAAACAACAATATTTAGGGCTTCAAACTTTGGAGGAATTTTCTTACTAAGGAGCATGACCCTAGCCATCTCTTGAACAACTCTATTCTTCCTTTCAACAACTCCATTTTGTTGTGGAGTAATTGGTGCTGAAAATTCATGCTTAATTCCATGCATATCACAAAAATCCGAAAACGAACTATTTTCAAACTCACGACCATGATCAGTTTAGATTCTTATGATACGCCTAATAAAAACACCCTGTTCATTTTGGATTTTAAGGACTAAGGCCTAGAAAGCATCATACGTATCAGATTTTTCTCTTAAAAAATTTACCCACAAAAAACGAGTAAAATCATCAATGGTTAAAATAATGTATCTTTTACCTCCAATGCTTTCAGTGCGAGTAAGTCCCATTAGATCCATATGAACCAATTCAAGTGGACGTTTGGTTGTAACGCTGTTCACCTTTTTATGAGGGGCACGAGTTTGCTTTTCAAGTTGACATGGTCCACACACATGGTTCAGATTCTTACCCAGTTTAGGGGCTCCTCTCACAAGCTCGTTGTTGGCTATTTTAGTTAGGTCTTTGAAATTCATGTGACCTAATCTTTGATGCCACAGATCAATGTTACTTATGATGGCTGAGTGGCATATGAGATCATTAGTGGTAATAATCTCGTAGCAGTCATCAGATGTGCGAACCCCATGCATGACAGTATTTCCCTTTTTATCTGAAATTTCACATTTATTTTTTAAAAATAATACTTCATGGTAGGAATCACACATTTGCCTAATGCTCAAAAGATTTGCTTTAAGGCCTTCAACAAGTAATGCATTTTCAAGCTTGGGAAGACCAACCACACTTATAGAGCCCTTACCAATGACTTTATAAATGCCACCATCTCCAAAGGTAACAATTCCACCTTCATATTTTTCAAGGAAGGCAAAGTAGGATTTGTCACCTAATATGTAACGAAGCACCCACTATCAAGGTACCACATGTGTGAGTCACGTGCCTTTAGAGCAGTGTGAACGACTAAACAAGTCAAGTCATCTTTTCTCACCCATATCTGTTTGGTCTTAACAAAATCAGGACTGGCGGTCTTGGTAAATGTCTTAGCGTTGTGAACACCCTCATGTATCTTGGTGTTCCTCCTAGACATGTAAGGTTGTCTCCTAACCCAAAAAGTATTAGAATTTATACCCTTTTGAGACACCTTACCAAACAATTCAAAGCAATAAGGACGAATGTGGCCATACCTACCACAATGATGACAAACAAAAACAGGTTTTACCTCCATTTTGTTGATCTTACCCCTGTTAGGCAGATGAAGAGAGGGATCACCCTGGTGCACCTTCAGCTTTCCCTTTGCTTGAGTCTTCAGGTCATGAGATGTAGATGCCTGTCCCTTGTGAGCTATCGCATTACCATAGCCTAGCCCACTTTTGTTACAACCCATTTGTTGAGACCTGACTAATGACTTGGAACCATTGTTCCACATGGCAATTGTGGCTCTAGCAATTCTGAGTTCTTCATCTTTATGACAAACCATCTCTTCCAATGTAGCTTGTGACATCTCAAGGCTTTCAATTTTCACTTCATATGTGGCATATATTTTTAGAAGTTCATTCCTTTCGGTCTCACAAAATAGAAGTTTCCCACATAGGTCTTGCTTGTCATTAGAGATCTTGATGACATTTTGCTTTGCTGTTGCAATTTCTCATTTTAGCTTGACATTCTCGCTTTCACATGCTTTGAGCTTGAGAGTGAGTTTGTCATTGATCTTGGACAAATTCAGAGATTCATCGTAAAGCTTTTCATAAGCTTGTTGTAGATCATTATCATCAATCTCATCATTGTCTTCTGATATTTCATCATCTTCTTTTTGCTCCTCTTTCTCATAGACCTCATCCAGTCGAGCAACTAAGGCAGGAAAAGTGATAGATGGTGGTGAAGATGACTCTCATCTTTCATGAAATTGACTCAGAATGTCCCATGCATCTTTGGCCTTTGTACAATAAGCAACCCGTTGTTTTTCTTCATCAGAAATTGCTTCACGAATAGTAATTAGAACTCTCTGATTGCTCGAATTGTCAGTACTTTCACCATCCTCTTCAATGGCTTGCCAGCCTTTAGGGTCGAAAGCTCTCAGAAATGCCTTCATTCTGATCTTCCAGTACAAGTAATTACTTCCATCAAAGGTAGGAGCACGATGCAGATTTTGACCACGAGAAATGAGTGAAAGTGGACCCGAATGCCATGAAAGCACTATCCTCGTCTTCACCGGATTCAGTTTCTTTGGGTTCTTGCTTTGACCCGCTTTCATCATCCCAAGTCATTGTATAGACTTTCTTTCGATTCCTTTTCGATGGACATTCAAGAGCAATATGTCTAAAACCTTGACATTCATAACACTTGACCCCTTGCCCCTTTACAATCTTCTTTTCAGTTTTTGGAGCAAGTTTTGGTGGAAAAGTTTTGGGTTTATCATTACTCTTCTCTTTTGAAATAGGATCTCTGAAATTAGGCTTTTTTTTCTTTAAATTTTTTTTTGAACTATTTAGTAAACATAGTCGTCATCGCGGACTCTAGATCAAACTCAGTCTCAGGAGTTTTTGCAGTCTCATGAGCACTAGTGAAAGCCACAATATCTTTTTGTTTTTTCTTAGAAATCTGGTGGGCTTTATAAGTCTGCAAGTTTCCAACCAACTGATCAAGCTTGAGGGTATCAACATTCTGAGCCTTCTTAATAGCTGTCACTTTTGATTGAAACCTCTCGGGTAAGGACCTCAAAAATTTTTCAACAACCTTAGCTTCAGGGAGTTTTTCACCGAGTGCGAAATAAGATTTCACGATGTCACTAAGTTTAGCATAGAAATCATCAAACGTCTCATCATCACGCATAAAAAGAGTTTCAAAGGCAGAGGTGAGATGTTGAAGTTTTGACCTTTTAACAGAAGTAGTATCCTCGTGAATCGTTTCAAGAATGTCCCAAGCCTCTTTTGCTACCTTACACATGTAAATACAATGAAACTCTTCAGGTGTGACGAAGCAAAAAACGGAATTGAGAGCCTTACTATTCCAACTCGAGTTTTGATAGTCAAATGCGTCCCATTTATCAAGGGGTTTGGGAATATCAACACCATCAATGGTGACAATAGGTTCACTCCACCCATAGATCACACCGTGCTAAACTTTCTCATTGATAGATTTTAAAAATGCTCTCATATGAGCTTTCCAATAAGAATAGTTTATGCCATCAAGTAGCGGAGGTCTATGGGCCGAGTTACCTTCGCAAATTGAATCCATATCACCAATCACACAAAATCACACTCCTATAGTTTTGATAAAAACAAAGAGTGACCCGCTTTGATACCATTTTAAAAACCTAAGTGATTCGTGATTAGATCAAGATTTAATTATTCTAATTCCCAACCAATTAAAACTCACAATCTAAATCATCAAGCACGTACGAAAGTGATTTAGATTGTTGTTTCAGAAAACAATAAATCGACACAAACGATTTTTATGTGGAAAAAATCACAATTGAAGCACCTTCAATTGTGATAAAAAAACCACAGGTGAAACGTCACAAATCAAACCACTATTGAAGAAAGAAAGATTAAAAAGATACCAAATAAATTACCCAATCGCTTCCAATTTGTCTTCAAATCTTCTATATATCTTTCACCGCAACCTTCGTCTCGGAATTGATTAGATTGATGTTGAATCCACAACATCTACTGTCGAATCAACGACTGCACACAGTATCAAACTCCTTTGATTACTCTGTGCTTGAATCTTCGGATTCCACCAAAGAAGAATACACTCAAAGAAGATCAAACAAGTTCCTTGGTGTCTGCTTATAAGAACATGAGTTCAAACTCAATCAAACATCAAGGTAAACGAGAAAAATATCCCCAAAAGAAAACCCTATAATCCTTAAAGAAGATCTAGAAAATGTAACCCTAGATTTGGAGCAACTTGAGGTTTTATAGAGGCTGAGATCGCGAGGTTTGCTCGAGCGTGGGAATGGATGCTCGAGCGGGGACTCTATATCGCGTGTTCCAAACTAGAGTTCACGCTTGAGCGTAAGATCCCATGCTCGAGCGTAAAAACACACCACTTAGTATATTTTGCAGACGAGCAAAATACTGTGAGGGTGGAATCTCCGCTCGAGCGGTAAGACCAAAAGCAGGAAAATTACAACTCAATTTAAACCCAAGTTTGTCCACGGAATTTGACAACAAGTAGGGTCTTAACAAATTTTTTTCCCCCTCACATATATATAGGCAAACCAAATTAAAGGAGCAATCCAATAAGGAAACAAAATCCTAATATAAGTCTAATTCCTAATACAACTTAATAAATACAAAATAGTGTCAAATAAATCATGAATCCCTAATTTTAAATTATTTTTTATCCAACGCCTTTTTGTTTCCGTTGCAATGTTCCTAGAAAGTGGATCAGTTCAATATGTAGAACATGAATGGGAAGTTGTACAGCAAATACTTTAGAATGTTGTACACAAGATGTATGATTATATGAATTAAAAAGGTTAAATGTATTGAGGTATTTCAACATACAAGAGCATTTTTTTATATAAATTAGAAGTTGGATGAAACATAACATTATTAAAATAAATAAATAGAAGTGCAACCACAGTAAGTTGAAGCTTTGATGTGTTACGGTTCTTTCCTTTTTCTCCTATTGACAATATATGTTATCCTCAAACAGTTGTTCATCATATCTAGCTAGTGATTCCTCCACTAAAGAAACTGAGGCCCCATTTGTTTGGGCACCATCACAGTCCGGAGTGGGCTGTAGCTCATGTTTGTTTTGTTTGTGCCCTCCGGATTGGGATTGGTAGTCCGTTCGGACTAGGATGGGTCTTGGGCAAACGGATTGATAGTCCGGGCGAAGAGGTGGTATTACAAAAATAATCTGTCGGCTTTGTGAGTTGCCGGACGTCCGATCGGTCAACTCGCCGATCAACCAGTCAACTGAATTTTTTTATTTTATTTTTTTTACTTGTTGGGCATTTTTTTTTAAACATTAATGTTTAATGTTTTTGTATTTTTTGTTAAGTAAAAATCATAATTTTATTTGGTTTATTATTTGATACTTATTTTATATAAAAATAATTTAACAATTTTCTCACTATCAATCCCCTCACTAACAAAACAAACACAATTTTACTAATCTCCTCACTATAAAAACAAACACAATTTTACTAATTCTCTCACTATTAATTCCTCCATCATGAATCCCCTCTATTCTACCTCTAAAAACAAAAGAGTCTTGAGGGAAGTGGGGGGAATCTTTTGGACCTCTAAATTTTGTGAATTGTGGCAAAAGTGCAACAAATTTCAAGGCATCCATTCGGAAGTATAACTTGGTAGGTATTTAGGGGAGAAATTCTTTCAGTTTCAGATTTTGAAGCCTGATTCTTATATTTTACAATTTCACGAATGTTCTTCTAGTATATTTTCTTTTGTTCATATAATACATTTGTGAGGTTAAAGAACTGAGATTCATGGTAGATTTAGACATCTTGAGCCATGACCATTAAAAAAATGAATCTGAATTGATTGTTAAAAACTCAGAACAATCAATGGAAATGAGGAATTACTTCTCATCTATCTAACAAAGGACACATGCACCCATTCTACTCCTTTTGATGCCACCCTTAAATTGATTGACCCTCTACCTATTAGGGACATTGATGTAAAAATCTGAGGAAACATCTTGCTGCATTATCCTCAAATTTTTCAATCTCCTTTTCCTTTACAAATTACAATTGTCTTGAGCAAAAAGTTGTCCCGTGTTCTCTCTAACGCGCAACAGCAATAAGAGCAAGAGTAAAATGCCAGAAAAACATGTAACACATGCATCATGGTTTCAAGTATTGGCATCGGACTTTATGCCGCTGAGCATCAATTATGTGAAAAGATATGCCTATTAGTTATAAATTATTAGGCTAAGATTTTACTATTGAATCTCTCGTCAATTTATATGAGAAGATTTCATAATCTCACAAAAATATGCTTAAAAAAAATAGCAGCATTTCATTATATAAAACAACAGTTTTTATGCATAGTGATGTGGTAAAGTCAACTACTTATACATGCTTTTGTTGGGTGCTTTATAGATCACAAATACCACCATTAACTCATTCATTGCCTTCCCTCAATTATTTTATAAATTTTCAGTATAAAATTAGTTATAAATAATTACTTTGAAGGACCACAATTTTGGTGAACATAAATGGTTTCAAAAGGTGTCAGCTAATTCTGCATTTTGTCTTCATAGAGGGATCTCAAAGAATCAAACAGAAAAAGGTCCCCCCCAAAAAAAAGGTTGTCATAACAAAGAAATGAGTTTGCTTCAGGTATGTGCCAAAAAAAACATTGTTGATGTCAATCAACCGGAAGTTTTAGGCCAAGAACACTCCAATAATGAAATTAAATGTATTATAAGAGAGAAACAAAAATAACTTGAGTGTATAGTGTGCGACAGAAATGAGGCACATGTCTCTTCGGAGGAGTTGCTTTTCTTTTAGGCCACGTTTGTTTGACAGATTAGGTTGGATTAGGTTGGAAGAGATTGTTAGTGAGGGAGTGGTTAGTGAAGAAATTGTTAATGTGGGAATTAAGTAAATGTGTGTTTATTTTGATGATAATGGGAGTGATGATTACTGATTGGATTATTAAATTATTTTTATATAAAATAAAAATATATATATATATTTCTATATTAAAAAATATTCTAAAACAGATATAATTTTTTTTATACAAATAACAGGTTGCATTTGGGTAAATAAAAATAAAAATAATAAAATAGCACTTAATCTCCTCACTATTTTTTCAATCCCATACCTTCTCTTGCTCTGTTAATCCGGTTGTATAGGAGGATTGTCGATCCGGCTAGACTAATAATCCACTCATAAATTTTCCCAACCAAACATTCTTTCACAGGTCTAACCTCATTATCACTCCAATCCTACCGCTCATGCGGCATAACAAACATGGCCTTATAGTGATGGTGATTTTTTGTCCTAAATATTTGTTTGGTGGGCCTATTGGGTGTGGCCCATTGTTCAAACTTGTTTAGATTGGATCTGAGTGGGCAAATTTTGTTCCCCACAATTTTATTCTTAAAAAATAAAAGAAATATTAATCTCAGCATGTTCTGGTGCCCTAGCATGAGAATTCCCAATTAGATAAATCCATACTTGTACACATACATGCACCATCCTTAATATTAAGAAGCTTGAAGTGTTAATAGTTCCAAGATCAGTACAAACTATGATGACACATGACTTTTGCACAAGATTGAAAATGAAGAGTGAAATTTGATGTTTGGATGACCTCCAAAACTGAAACATACTGTTTTGAACCAATCGTCTATAACATAAAGTGCTTAACTTTGGTTAGAATAAAAAACAATATGAATTCTCTTTTCCTAGTGATGGAACACAATCCAAAACCGTGAACCTACCCAATTATATTAATTTAAAATTTATTCAAGCTATAAATGGATTTAAGTAGGGTCGGACATGAATATCAGTTTAAAAGGGTTTCACCACGACCTCTGTTGTCACCTCCATCACTATTATCGTTGTTGTCACTTCACTATCACTACTATCTCTACTATCTATCTATTGGGAAAAAGAATAATAAAGTAAAGAAAAATGCTAAAAATCCTAAAAAAATTATCAAAATTTCTATCAAATGTCTCACATGGGTATCACACCGGCCCTAGGGGTAGGTGACTAAGGCTGCCTTGGGTGAATTGAGATCCTCTCCTTGGGCTCTCTCCTTGTCTCCCTACTTGCAACGGTGAAGAGGCACCTTGAGTTGATCCAATAGTTCATATTTGGCTATTTAAAAATAAAAATAAAATAAAACAAATTCAAATTTGCCTTTTCCACCCAAATCTAAACCGTTGGATCAACTCATGATGCATCTTTACCGTTGCAAGTAGAGAGACAATGAGAGAATCTAAGGAGAGGATCTCAACTCGCCTTGGGTCCTCAATTTTTTTTTGTTAAATTAGGGCCCAAATATTTTAAGGCTTAAGTAGTGTTTGGTTCATTGTAATGAAAATGGAATAGATGATCGTTTCATTCATAATGTCCATTATCATGTTTGGTTCACTAAAAAATAATGAAAAATACATTACAAATAGAATCATTATTCACCATTATAAGTGAGTGATCATTTCATGTAAAAATTAAGGAATGAGCATTTCATTCAATTTCAGAGAATCAATCGTAACATTATTAAAGTTGAAGTTAATTAAATCTTATATTCACTCAACCATCTTATAAGAAACATTCATAAATTAGCTATCACAATAAAAGTTAAATAAATTAATTATGTCATCTATTGAAAAATATGTAGTACATAAGTTAGATAAAGCAAATTCATTTTGTAACTTTACATTTAAAAATGTGAGAAGAGTAATGTTTAAATAATATTTTGATTCAATTTTTATTTCATGTTATAATTTTAACTTTTTCTTGAAGCTTTCTTTTCTTGAAAAAATTTAAAACAAGAACGTATATATTTTTTTTCTTTTCTTTTTGAGTTTTAAAGCAACAGAATCAATTTTTTTAATAAATATTTTGGACTTATAATGATGTGTTTTTATCTTAATCTGTGTAAATAAATTTTAATACATAATTTTAATGAAGAGGAGTTGCTTTTCTTTTAGGTCACGTTTGTTTGGCGGATTAGGTTGGATGAGATTGTCAGTGAGAGAGTGATTAGTGAAGAGATTATTTATGTGGGGATTAAGTAAATGTGTGTTTATTTTGATGATAATGGGAGTGATGATTACTGATTGGATTATTAAATTATTTTTATATAAAATAAAAATATATATATATATTTCTATATTAAAAAATATTCTAAAACAGATATAATTTTTTTTATACAAATAACAGGTTGCATTTGGGTAAATAAAAATAAAAATAATAAAATAGCACTTAATCTCCTCACTATTTTTTCAATC
This sequence comes from Camellia sinensis, assembly GCF_004153795.1. Lineage (NCBI taxonomy): Eukaryota > Viridiplantae > Streptophyta > Magnoliopsida > Ericales > Theaceae > Camellia > Camellia sinensis. Next base: position 622,516 of record NW_021026104.1, read on the forward strand.
CCATACCTTCTCTTGCTCTGTTAATCCGGTTGTATAGGAGGATTGTCGATCCGGCTAGACTAATAATCCACTCATAAATTTTTCCAATCAAACATACTTTCATAAGTCTAACCTCACTATCACTCCAATCCTATCAATCAAGGGGGATAACAAACATGGCCAATTCCACGACACTAATCAGTGTGTTTGGTTTAAATTTTTTGGATTAAGTTTTTTGAAAATTAAGTTTTTTAGTTTTTGTATTTTTTTATTTTTAGTGAATATTTTTAACATTTTAAACATTTTTTTTACTTTTTTAGATGCACCTTATTTAGAT